>JAGFPH010006267.1:38846-52807 GCA_018207615.1 Philaenus spumarius
CACGCATGGGTATTCCATATTTTAAATTAAAGTTGTAAAGATAAACATAAATAAAAACCAGCTTTAATTGCAATTTATTCCCAGCAGTAGTTCCTCCTTACGTTATTCATGTATAAATTGTGAGAAGGGTCAAAAAGTTCTTTGAAGTCTTGCACTAAAGTTATCAAACCTACTCGTCGTCCATGGTTGACGCACAACAAAACACTATGTTACTGAAGGAACGACACACAAGAAACAGGTGAACAGACACACTTCACCCCTTGAACTGATAAGGTGCAATATTTTTGTTTATATCTGTTATGGAGCCAACAAAATATAGTCAAAAACATTCAGCTATACCAACGATGTTTCCCGACTGTGCGCGGACAAAGCCGAAGCGGAGATAAATGACGTCGCTTGACGTCGCTTGACGTGACCCCTGGCTATACATACCCGTCACGTCACGGCACGTCACGTCACGTCACGTCACGTCACGGCACGGTATGCTCTCTAGAGCATTCGAATATTTTCTGGACGTGACGTGACGTGACGTGACGTGACGTGACGGGTATGTATAGCCACCTCCATTTGATTACACAGGGAGCATACCTCTGGAAAAAAGACGGGACGTGACGTGACGTGACGTGACGTGTATGTATAGCCGCACCTTAAGAATACTGTCCGATAACTTCAAGCGGATGTACTGCCGAAGTAGTCGAGAGGAAGTAGTTTCTCGTCTACCCATTGGCAATGAATACTTAACACTTATAGTGTTAAGTATTCATTGCCATTGGCCATTCAGTGTTAATCCATGGGTTTCTGATGCGTCATTGAGATCCGCCACTTTGTTCTTACTGACTTAATTTTCTTTCCATCAAGCACCTTCTTTTAAAGTGTGGGAAATTAAAGCATATTTGTAAGAGGTGCCTAGCAAATTGCATTCAGAGTATTCTGGTTATCTATATTGTATCCATTTATTATTATATTTTTTTAATTATTATATTTTTTATTGTTATTGCTAACTATGCTATTTTGCATTTTCGTATCTGTGTGTGGTTGTTGGTATCTCAATTTATTTAATTTATTAGCGTTATATAAATGTTCTCCGATTTCCAGGCGATGATGTACACTTAGGGTTTTCGCCTTTAAATGAATTAACCTATTCAACCTTCTTCCACACGTCAAAACAGTAACGAAATAATAGACATGAAGCACATAAAACAATTACTGTACAACAAGAAACAACGCTTTTGTGAGTACAAGAGATTCTTCCAAGTAAAAACTGAAAGGTGAACAATAAATGTTCATCATTTGTGGTTTAATTACACTTTAAAGTTTAAGTTAAATGATTACTTTGTAATAGAGAACATGTGTGACAAATGTAGGTTTCCGTAATTGCCGTTAACTCTAAAATGACTTGCTAGTCATTAGACCATATTATTATGTTTACCTTTGTAGGCCAAGTGTTACAATTATAGTTTACCAATTCTATATGTATTCTATGTGTATAGCCTACTTAACAGTTTACTATTTTAAAATAAAACTTGTGTTTAAATAACATTTTATTTAGTATTTCACAAAAGTCATTAAATACAACATTTAATACACAACAAACATCGCTTAGTACTATTATTTATTAGCATAATAGAATTTTATGATTCCTCAATAATAATTTATTAATACAAGGATACACCTCTGGATTGGACGTTTATAGCTACGATTAGTTGGGATTTGTTATGATTGCCATATCTTTAATGAAATACAGAGAACTTTAATTAAATAAATCTCCTCCTTTTCACCTCCATTATCTAATCGTTTATTTGCTACATATACTTTCTAGAGCAGAATTATATGTTGTTGTTTTTACAAATGACTTGAATACATGCAAAGTCTGACACTGTTGTGAGCTGCCTTAAGAAATATCTTTTAGCCCCAACTGTAATTTATGCAACGGGATTCTTCTTCTTTTATATACGAATCTTGCAATTTCTTAGAAATGAGATGTTTCATGGTAAATTTAAGCGGTCTAGCAAATTGACTACACACTATTCTGTTTTTGTAAACACGTTTAAACAAGAAGTTGCATTTTCAACACAACCGTTTTTGCATTAAGTTAAGATTATGTAGCCGCTCCTATAATAAGTCATGCTAATGACACTTTCTTCGTTTTTTATACTTATCATGAATTTCTTTATAAAAAGATGTTATATGTTATACATTCGCCTAATGTTCCGAGCACTTTCTTTCTGAGCTGATTCCACTAGCAGAATAATGTAAAAAGTGCATACTGACATTGGTTAGGAAATATTTAGTTTTCGAATTAAACGTGATTTTATGTATTTAAGCAAATAATATATTTTACCAGAACATTCTTTTGTATATTTTTAAAATGGCGGCCAATTAAAACCATCAACACCATTCTCAGTGCGTAGTCTGAGATCTGGGATTGAAGCGCCTGAAGATGAATACACTATACTCTTGATATGTCCCTACAGAAAGAAATCAAGTGGGTTACGGCACAGACTATAGAATTACTAATTCTATAGTCTGTGGTTACGGTCAGATTTAATGCATGTGTGCTAAACAGGGGCCGTATAACTTTGAACGATTCCTTTAGATTGTTTATAAATATCACTGCTAGATTTCAATTGTGCTGTGGTACTGTCTGTATTGTTATCTGTTTTTAGTCTTTAGCCGACAACTCAGTCAGCTTTTGAACAACGAGAAAGATTAAAAAAAAAACAGTCGCTGGACTGCCGACAGAAGTAAAAACTGTAATGAATATAAATCGTTGGTCATATATATTGGTTTAATTTTAAATTTGATTATTTTAACACTACCAAGTAAACTATTAACACAACTTACAAAATGAGCAAGCACTATGTCCATTTCAGAGGTATTACCATAAACTATTTTAACACAACTTACAAAATGATGAAGCACAATGTCCATTTCAGAGGAACTACCAAGTAAACTATTTTAACACAACTTACAAAATGAGGAAGCACAATGTCCATTTGAGAGGTAGGTTCAAGTAAACTATACACATGTGTTCTATATATAGTAGAGCGTGACAGAAAAATGCGAAACGGTAAAATCCGATTCACCCCCGCAAATGTTTTTGGACGCGGTGAGTCTATAGACGTTTTCACTTCAAAAGCCGTTTTGTTTGTCACTAAAAAAATACTTTTTTTGTTTGCTTCCTAACATTTTTTGTAAAGTTAACGGTTTTAGAGATATTTGAAAAGAAAATTTTTAAATGGTGCAATTTTTAAAATATACTAAACAACGTTCTGTTTTTTTTTTTTACAATGATAAAACGTTAGTTAACAGATATTTACACCAATGATTTTTAGTAAAACAACAAAGTGGTGGATAATTCGAAAACTAAGCATTTCCGGACCTATGTTTATAGGAACATTATTTTTGTTAGTGAAATCAGCTCAGAAAGTGCTCGGAACATTATGTTAATCCCACTGTATATACATTATTGACTACATTATTTTTCTTTACTCTTTGTTAATACTATAAACACTTTTTGCAATTTAAAACTAGAATTTGTAAAATAAAATAAACGATTTTGCATAACGTTAAGGCTCCGTTGCTTCTCCGCTATTTTAAACCTGTTTTCCATAAGATTAAGTTAAACTTACACAAAATGTTATCTGTCGTCTATTTTGTATAACACTTTTAAAGGTTATTAGTAAAATGCGGATTTTCTTTTAGAATCGTTGTTTTTCGAGTTGTGAATTGTGCACAAGTTGGAAATAAAGGTATTATTTTTTTATTTTCTAATTTCGATTAAGTGTAGAACTACAAAAAAAAATATTTTTACAGAAACAATTTATCCCATTTTGAATAAAACTTTTACTAGTATGATAAATATTGCCTGCTCTGAAACATGTGTTTTTTTTATGAGACTGTTAAGTTTTAAAAAATCCTTTCGTTTGGGTGCCTTTTACGCCTTACGCTACCTAATTTATTTTCTACATACACATTTGAGGCAAAGATTTATGTGGTTTTCTTTTTACAAATGTCTCCAATACATGTAAAGTAAGCCCTTTGAGAGGTATCTTTTAGCCTCACCATAAGTCATGGAAAATTATTCTTTTTTTAAATGAATTAAGATTTTACATGTCATCAAGAGGGAAAAATTAGTAGTACGTTGTAATGATGTAGACCTAAATTAGTTATAGTGGTCAAATAATATTACGACTCTGGTATTTAATATGTAAAGTAATGTTTTTATATGTATTGTTCACAATTGCCAGGAAAGTAAGATCACCGAAATAAATATCAAAAATGATTTTTGGTTTGCTGATAAGTGAATTAGGTATGAAAATAAACATCCAGAATATAAATTACTTTATTGCAACTGAATAAAAAAAATAGATATAAACTTATAAGAATGTTTGAAATATTACATAATTCCAAAATATATGTTATCAGTAGTCTATTATTTAGGGATTAAGACAGTATTTCTTACGTTTCAGTTTCTCGGTTATTCAGTTACATTGTTCGTTAGTCAAGAACAGCTGTTGGCATTTATAGTAAACATAATTATGATTACACACATTTTAGGCAACACGATTTATGATACCCTGCATACAGTTTTGGAATTGTCTCTTTACTCATCTACTGTGCGTCCGGACTTTAGTTGGCAGTACGAAAAAGGCTATGCAATGCATTTCATATGAAGTTTCCGTACTACTACCCGCACTGCTGACATTCTTAAATCATTTTTATACTACTGTTTACAATACTGGATATAAGTTGAAGACTAAGTGGTAACTATATAACTTGTGAACACCCTTTTTAATGATCTGTAAGTAACCATATCGCATTTGTCGACATGCAGTCGCTTCGAGGCGACAGACACAGTTCGCATGTTGTCAGGACTGGTAGTAGCCCCGCAACCGTCCATATGGCCTGTACTGCCAACTAAAGCTCGTAAGCCCAGTCAAATGTTACACAAAAAATGCGTGAACTTACATTAAATGGAGCATTAATGATTTTTGGAGAGGTGTTTCGGACCATTACTGGGACTACAAATTCAGATTTTCAACCCTCAAAAACCTGTGCTCGCAGAATGGTGGTCGAAAAACTGTGATTTTTTCGAACTTTGTTCGGTTTTTGTAAATTATCTCCTAAACTATGCTTTTTGTGGAAAAATGTGTTCTTAGATTTTTTAAAGTATATTAAATTTGATACAAAATGAGATCAAAATTGTTGTTGTAAGTTAAATAGTTACGGAGATACGGCTTTTCAAAGATTTACCTTTTTTTCTAAAAAGTTAAAATTCAAAGTTTTTTATGTTTCTAGATGGATACCGGCAAAATGACACATCCTACAGAAAAGTCAAAAATATGGAAGTTATAGGGATATCAATAAGCTTTAATTTGAGCTAAGGCTGGTCCTTGTAGCTCAGATAGTCTCATCGAAAATGACCAAAAACAAAAAGATGGAAAAATGCTGTTTTTAGTTGAAAGTTGAGTAAATCGTTTACTACACCATCAGCTTAATTAATGGGGTTTTTCATAAAATTTTAGCGGAAAATGTTGTATAAACAAGTTTAGAAAGTTTACTGTGGTTTTTATAGTAATTGAAGAACTTTTGAAAACGGTCAGCTCAGACGAAAAGAACTGGTAAGGGGGGAAAGACAAATCACCCCCTCCCCCTCCCTTATAATAGTGATTGTATTTGTTTTATGATAGTGATTATAATAAGTGAGTGTTTAATAAATCCGTTTATTTTATAATAATAAAAAATGAGACGTTTATTTTATAAAAGATTCATTATATAAGTTGAGTATAGCTTCAAAAATACAAGTGTAAAAATGACAGTTCCACCGTGCTTTTATTTCATCTGTATGACATCACTGGAAGATAGACTAATGGTCCACGACCAGTCGTAAAAAAAAACGAGAAATCGCCTTTCAAATTTTTGGGATTGTGAAACGAAAACTTACAGAGAACCAAATATACCTTTCACAATTGAATGAAGTAAGAGTGCATGATAGATGTCGTAAGAGATACACTACTCAAAAAAATGTGACAGCTCTGAAAATCATGGAGGGCATTCTACTACCAACAGCAGCCCTACGATTGTCTCGTGATAGTTGTGAAATAGAAAAATCTGTATTCTGTGTGGAGAGGATATTACAGAAGAAGTTTTGAAATTCAAAAAAAATTTCCCGAGATAGACGAAATAATGTCTTTCCAGTAACATTGCATTCTACGAGGGAATACTTTATAAAAGTAGCTGAACGCAGAGGTGATGATTGGGGAAAGGAGATTATTGAGCGACTGATTCAAGAAAGTGAGGCTTTGGTGGCTGCTGATGCTAGGTACCACAGCCAATGCCATACAAATTTGTTCCACCGTCCAAGAACAACTGGACAGGAAAGTGTTGTCCAAAAGTTGAATCTGTGCAAAATGCTTTCGAAAGAATCGACTTATACTTGAAAGAAAACAGTGAATAATGCCAATTCTCAATAAATAAGCTGTTGGCACAAATTTTAGGTGAACACATTCCTGATGTGAGAATCATCAAACAACATCTCATTGATAGTGAAAGAAGAATATTGTAATTATATGGGGGATGGTCGGCCACCAATCGTTTGTTTTACATACATAGGACAAAAATCCTTTATGACAAATGGTATGATGAGAAAAAAAGGATGCTAAGGAGGAGCGGTTGAGAGTTGTGAAGGCTGCAGCAGAGATCACCTTAGAAGACTCGCTCTCAAGTTTACGATACCAGCAATTATCCTCCACCTGATGGTTTCCTTGACAATGTTGAATCGGTATTTCCTGAGTCAGTACTCCTTTTTTTAAACTGTTTTCCACAAACATAAGCTTAGGTCTATCAGTGGCTGGAAGAAAAGATGTCTTGCTTTTTCAATGGGGT
The DNA here is from genome assembly GCA_018207615.1 of Philaenus spumarius. Lineage (NCBI taxonomy): Eukaryota > Metazoa > Arthropoda > Insecta > Hemiptera > Aphrophoridae > Philaenus > Philaenus spumarius. The sequence goes on from JAGFPH010006267.1 coordinate 45,735, forward strand.
TTACTCCAATCATAATGGAAGTTGAACCAGCACCTCAAACCCTTCTGCAACTGATCTCATGTAAGTGTAAGATGGCTGTACTGGGGGCTGCAGCTGCCGAGAAGCTGGGCTGAAATGCTCAGTTTTGTGCACTTTTTGCTGGCGGAAATCCTTCAGCAATCTGCCCACATCCCAGTTCTTCAAGTGAGGATGAAGACATCTTCCCACCCTCGACTTCATAGTCCCAGGTGCTATACCAACACATACCAGGAACCTCACAAATGTGTGTTTAAATGTACCTGTTCGTTTAAATGTACACGTAAATACATTTTTATGAAATATTCTGCTTGAATATTTTTTTGACAAAATCCCATTTCCCATAGACTGTAATTTTGGTTATATATATAGGGATACATAATTTATAAACTTAGTTATAGGGAATTTTCCACCAACATGGTACGAAAAAAAGAAACATCAATCACTCATTATAAAATAAATTTCTCAGTTATTTAAAATAAACTCACTTATTATAAAACAAACTATTACCTACTTTCACAACGGTTTCTACTAAAATTTTATGAAAAACCCCATTAATTAAGCTGATGGTGTAGTAAGCGATTTACTCAACTTTCAACTAAAAACAGCATTTTTCCATCTTTTTTTTGTCATTTTCGATGAGACTGTCTGAGGTACAAGGACCAGCCTTAGCTCAAATTAAAGCTTATTGAATTCCCTATAACTTCCATATTCTAGACTTTTCTGTGGGATGTGTCATTTTGCCGGTATCCATCTAGAAACATATAAAAATCTTAGAATTTTAACATCTTTGAAAAGCCGTATCTCCGTAACTATTTAACTTACAAAAACGATTGTGACCTCATTTTGTAGCAAATTTAATATAATTTTAAAAATCTAAGAACACATTTTTCCACAAAACGCATAGTTTAGGAGATATTTTACAAAAACCGAACAAAGTTCGAAAACATCACAGTTTTTCGACCACCATTCTGCGAGCACAGGTTTTTGAGGGTTGCAAATCTGGATTTGTAGTCCCAGTAATGGTCCGAAACACCTCTCCAAAAATCATTAATGCTCCATTTAATGTAATTTCCAATGTAACATTTGACTAGGCTATCGGACGAACAGTAGTACGAGATCTCACTCAGAGGGTTTATTTTAGAATATCCACACTTTTTAGTTTTGTGACAGGTAGTTTTAAGCTATTTTGTTGGAAATGTTACCCAAGTACGCCATCTATAACTGCTCTAAAGGTTTACATTAACTTTTATTTTACCGCTCACTTAATTTGGGAAAATATACAGTTTTGTCGTAACGTCACTTAAAGGCCTTTGACACTTTTATATTTGTAATGAAGAAATGTGTGATTTAATGTCAACCATTTAGTGTTTTCAACTTTCAACTCAACCAGTGACGTCATAAATAAATATTTTCAAAATAAGTTCTGTATAAGATAGGGACACAAAAGTTCTTCATAAGTTCTTGTCGACTAGAGTTAGCATTAAACAAGATCGAATCTTAAACATTCTTCTAAACGTAAAGCAATTATAGTATTTTAGTCGATCAATCAGTTATTGCTGTTAATGTATGAAAATGTTTACAAACGTCAAGACATTTATCGAAATAAGTTGACATTTCAGCTAGAAGTTATCATCATCTACTTTAGTTAGTGTGTGTAGTAGAGGGTAATGGCAGTGAAGAAACATACTATACTGTTGTTTCTTCAATGGTAATGGGTAACTTCGTAAAACAGAACATGTGCGACAAATTTACGTTAACGTAATTATTGTTGTTAACTTTGTAAACTTACTTGGTCAACGATGAATCATAATGTTCCTTTATGTATGTTAACTGTTACAATATAGTATGTTCATCATTTTGTATATACGTAAAAGTATACTAGTGAACTGTACACAATGAATAACAATTTGTGGTAGATTTCATGAAGACATAAAATACACAAGTAATATAAAACTAATAAAAATCAAGAATATTTATGTCAACGTTATCAGCGTTAAAATCAAATATATTTATTAGTCTCACGTGGCTTAACCCCGTTATTGATTACAATAATAGCATTTTATGGTTTCTCGATAGTTGATTGATACAAGCTGCCTTTAAATGCTTATATGCACTCCTGAGTTCGACATTTATGTTTTCCCCGTCATGCTTTTTTATAACTTCACCATCTCTTCAATGATATAAAGAGTTCGTTAATTGAATCCGCCTTCTCATTTTCACCTTTATTATCTGATCATTTGAAACGTTTATTTGCTGCATATACATTTCTAGAGCAGCATGATATATTGTTCTTTTACAAATGTCTTTAATACATGCAATGGTAGACAATGCTGTAAACGGCCTTGGGAGATATCATGTAAAGTTTTTACAGAACGTTAACACGTTCACTGCTAAGGACGCACATGTGAGCTTGACACTGAACACTATGAGAAGCGGCCGAAGCACAGTGCATTGCGTGCATCGAACGCTAACCCCCATATTGGAAGTATTTTAAATACACAATGCATTGCGTGCTTTGCACGCCGATTTTATGCCTATGTGCGTCCGCTTTAAAATATTGATTATTACGTAGAAAGGTTCAAACATAAAAAATAAAGTAATTTCTACACACTTAGACTATAAATATAAAAAATAAAAGGTCAGTTCCTAAATACCTTTTAGGAAATACGAAATTTGTGTAGCAGTGAACGTGTTAAGGCCAAGGCTTTGCTGCTTCACGACAATTTTTAATCTATTTTCCGTAAGACCAATGTTAAACTAAAACATGTTTTCTGTAGTCAATTTTTATATCAAACTTGTAATTTATGGATTTATAAAAAAATACAAAATGGGTATGTTTTCCTTTTTTATAAACATTTCAATGTTGTATTTCTAGCTCTCCACTGTGACACAAATAAATAACTTAAAAATATAGGCTATAGTAAATAATAAATTCAAAAATTCTTAATTATAACTATTTACCTCAAACACTGCCTACCCAATGTTGACGAAACTTCTATTAATATGTAAAGCTGTGTTATATCGTGGTATCTTAGAATAGAACCCAATAGTGATTTAAAAAGTAAACAAGTTTTGAGAAACCTTTCGTCTGGGCGTTTTTCTTATATGTTTACGCTCCTAAAACTGTTAAAGATAAACCAAAACCGTAACCAGAAGAAATGTTGGTAATGAAAAGATTAACAACAAAAATGTCTGTATAATACAGTGTTCTTATAATAGCCGTTTCTGTTTTACCACGTTAACTCAAATTTACAAAAATAATTTTATAAAAAGTAGACCTATAAATACTATTTACAAACCTTTATTTGTCTATTTAAAATACACACATCCGCTGATTTTTATGCTGGTAGAATAATATTAACTGTTTTACTTACTAACACCTCTAAACTGATATTTAGGCTACTTCTCAATTAAATTTCTATTACCAACTGATTATATACTTACTGGTATATCAATTTGATTTGTATTGTGATTTGTTTATCATAATGAGACATTGTGAACATTTCTTTATAGTTTTTCGTTCCTAGAACCTAAAACCATAGTCAAATATCACAGTTTATGGTCACGACGATAATTGCCGTAATTTTGCAATATACTTCCAGAGTGATACAAGAAATATACAGATGGGAAATATTGATCGAGTTAGTTAATCCACAAAATCAGACCAAAAGAGTACAAAAGGGTGTTTTTATTATTACCTTAATTTGAAAATATTAAATCCGTTTCAAGTTATTATACCTCCTGAGAGTAGAAAAAACTAATTTCAATAGTTTTTTTTTTTTATAAAAACCAATATTAGATAATATATGGGTGGGAAAATGGGTTTAAACAACAAAACGTTCAAAACTAAGTCCCTTAGTATGCACAAATCCGTTCAACGTTATTGTACATCTTTGAAATATTATTTAAAACTTTAGTATGAAACAAGTTTTTATACCGCAAGGGGTGGCCAAAACAAGGTCGTAAAACACAACCTTTATTACCCACTTATTAATAGAAACAATATCAAAATCGTTCAAAATTAATTGTTGAAGTGTAAACATTATATAGGCATTCTAAATAATGTAAATAATAATCCAAAAAATGTTGCGGGCGGTAAATCGGATTTACCGTCACGTATTTTCTATCACGCCCTATTCCGTCACGATCTACTATAATATATAGTACACATGTGGATATGAAGAGTATATAGTTAACTTAGTAATATCTCTGAAATGTACATTGCGCTACCTCATTTCGTAAGTTGTTTTAAAATAGTTTACTTGGTAATACCTCTCAAATGGACATTGCGCTTCCTCATTTCTTAAGTTGTTTTAAAATAGTTTACTTGGTAATACCTCTGAAATGGACATTGCGCTTCCTCATTTCGTAAGTTGTTTTAAAATAGTTTACTTGGTAATATATCTGAAATGGACACTGTGCTTTTTCATTTTGTAAATTGTTTTAAAATAGTTTACTTGGAAATACCTCTCAAATGGACATTGTGCTTTCTCATTTTGTAAATTGTCTTAAAATAGTTTACTTTGTAATGTTAAAATAATAAAATTTCCGACTAAACCAATAAGACCAACGACTTATATTCATTGCAGTTTTCACTTCTGTCGGCAGTGCTTTCTTTTTTTTTTAGGTCTTTTAAGTATTAACAAAATCTCTTGGCTGAAACTTTTTGTTTTTTTCCAACCCTTAGTGCAAAGGTCGAATAAATGTGTATAGTGCTTAACTAATGGGAAATTCAAAGTAAGTGATTAATTCGAAATCTACCGTCACCTATACAGTAGGTACAGCTAAAAGGATTTTTTTTAATTTAAAGTTTCTATTTAGGAGTTATGTTGATTCTTTTTTAAACTTTATTATAATCCAAGTTCTCTCCAAAACAATGTTTGATTAGATTTAGACACATTTGGCAATATTACCATCTTATCTTTGAAATAATGACGAATTCTGCCACCTCTATTCATATTAAACTATTAAATATTTCGTAAAGGAAAAAGATGGTTGGTGTTTCATGATGTTCCAATAGTTATCAATAAGTGAAGAACACAATTAATAAAGCTATGCATTTATTAAAAGTATTGCTCTTCTTCAAATCCTATTATTTGTTTTATTATTTACAAAAACTACCTTGCATTACATAATTAGCCTTAAAAATTTCTATTTATGAAAATCTGTTTTTATTTTAAAATATCAATCCTTTAAATTTTATCCGTTAAAAAACAAATTATTAATACTTAAAAGACTAAGTTTGGAAAAAACTGGCTGTACAATTTTTATTAAGACATGTGCAAGCTTTAAATTAAATTATCTAACATGCAAACAAAAAAAGTTTAAAATAAAGATGAGACTGATTGATAAACAGACAGAATTAAAGCAAGAAACTTTAACTCGAAAATAAAATTCTTCGAAAGGATTAAAATCTTCAACTAATTATCCTTCTAATAAACCAGAATCAAACTAGAAAATTAGTAAATACAATATTTAAATAATTGTATAGTGATAAAAATAAACCAGAGATCCAATTGCTGTTTGAGGACCAGTCATTTCTATAAATGCTTGAATTATTTATTCTGTCTCCTCTTTGGAGAGTTTAAGTCTTTGTAAAAGCTCTTCAGTGTTTTTCTTTTGCGCTTCTGCTGATTGGTGTTTCTCCTTTCCCAAACTTTCATTATCATTTGTGGCTTGAGTTTAAAGAGACAATATTTTAATGGGACACTTCAAGCACTGTAATATATTAAAAACTAAAGAAAACTGTTTTTATTATAAAAGTTTTAAGTTATCGTAAAACACTTATTTTGAAAGATTGTGTATAAATATTTTACTAAATGTATATTTAAAACGTATAATTTGCCATTTCTTTTACTGTTGAAGATGTATAACTATACAGGTTATCTTGTCGGGGATTTTAAGAAAGATTACAATGTACACCACAAAATAAGTAAAACAATATTCTTAATTAATAAAATTAACATATACAAATAGAAATAAGATATCTATTGACTACCATACTTTTCACTGACCAATGTATGCTTACAAATTACACTTTACTGTAAGTCAGAATGGTTAGCTCCACAAAATTACACAACACGTGTACAAAAATAAAGTGAGTTTTCTGTTTGTTGTTTGTTTTAGAGGCAGGCTTTTTCCATAGATTGTAAAAGATACTGATTCCTACAAAATCCCTCCACCACACCCCCAGCATTTTTCGTTATCGTAAAAAATTGCGTTTTCATCGAAAATCTCGTTCCTTCATTCTTTAGTTTAGGCGAAAGTATAGATTGCCTGAAATTAAATTTTGTCCAACTATACAAATATAAAATATATCCATGGTCTTGAATAATGAACCGGGGAGGGCGGGGACTTTGATCTTACGAGTCATGTAAGCTAACTCCGATCGTCAAAGCCACCATTACATAAAAAAGTATGCGTCAAAAACTAAAGATTAGACAATTTACCTTCCAAATACATATTAAGCGTCATTATTAATTTGTTTACACATCCACACCTTTTCTATAAACTTAAGCGAAATATGTGAAGTATTCAAAACTTTTTATAGAAAAATTAAATTATTATTTTAGTATCATGATGCCATTTATTCCATTAGGAAATGAATATACATATTACTTTTAAAATGAGATATTATTTATGATTTTAACAATGTTATATGCATAATCAATGTATATCACATGTTTTTGGGGACCCTATTAAGAATTTTTTGACGGAAATAAAATTATTTTGTAATTAATAGCATCCATAAATGACATACAAACTAAATTATTTTAACGCAAATATTTTTTCAAATAATTAGATTTTGCGGAACTACTTTGTTACAAAATCAACACAGTAGCCATTTTAAAGAGTCATTTTTAATTGTTTACTTTTTGTATCGAATTTTATAAACAGTAAAATAAAAAAATCTGAATGATAAATTGATTACTTTACTAGAAAATTCCCCACTAAACATTTTTGAACTTACGACAAATATGATTGAAAAGGGTTAAATGGCACGAGTTACATTTGAATAAAATCACAAAAATTCTTTATTTTAACATGAAAGTTGA
>JAGFPH010006267.1:54330-81939 GCA_018207615.1 Philaenus spumarius
AACAGAAAGTCAAATTATCTCCACAGTCTTGAATTATTGTAGGCATTAAGATCAAATTATACAGTCACGAGCCGAGCAGCACTGGATTAGTTGTAAGAAACTACATCGGTTTCAAATATTGTAAACAGAAAGTCAAATTATCTCCACAGTCTTGAATTATTGTAGGCATTAAGATCAAATTATAGTCACGAGCCGAGCAGCACTGGATGAGTTGTGAGAAACTACATTGATTTCAAATATTGTAAACAGAAAGTCAAATTATCTCCAGTCTTAAATTATTGTAGGCATTAAGATCAAATTATAGTCACGAGCCGAGCAGCACTGGATGAGTTGTGAGAAACTACATTGGTTTCAAATATTGTAAACAGAAAGTCAAATTATCTCCACAGTCTTGAATTATTGTAGGCATTAAGATCAAATTATACAGTCACGAGCCGAGCAGCACTGGATTAGTTGTAAGAAACTACATTGGTTTCAAATATTGTAAACAGAAAGTCAAATTATCTCCACAGTCTTGAATTATTGTAGGCATTAAGATCAAATTATACAGTCACGAGCCGAGCAGAATAAGTGATCAGAAAAATGTAATCGTAAATATATGCTAATCATTCATAATCAATTCTTTAGTAATAGATATAATGTATTTATATAAACGTTTTAATTATGCTGTGTCTTAATAAATGATCCAATGCAAACCGACATTTAAAAAAAGAATTAAAATATCAGTTTTACACAATTAAAATAGTCTTGATTTAATGTAGGCCTATCAAACTTTATCTTTTATTTACAAACGGCTAAACGTTCTTATGTAAATTAGTTATTATTTAATACTCAAAATTTTAAATTACACACGTGAATTTCACTTCCTTCAATTCAGCACACTCTACCGCCTACTTCTCTTGTCTGTATCCTAAACCTTCCTTACAGAGATGGCTAAATTTTGAACCAAAAACAAATTTCAGACGTCTTGAATTACTTCTTATCCTATATTGGGTGGAAAGCACTGTATTTCGTCTGTCGGCTCGTTTTCTTTATGCTCTCGGTTCGTTCCTGTAGGTACAAATCTACCTTTATTTTAATAACTTACTAAAAATTTAATGTAATTTACTGCATGGGCTAATGTTAGACTTTGGCAGCTACGCTTCATTATAATGTCCACAAAAAGTTTTGCTATTTAGTTTAAGATGATGAGATATGTGATGATAAAAACGTGTAAACCAGGCATTTAAATAAATTAAACGGAAATTTCTATTAAAGTCTATTTTATGGATGAACTTGATACGTCAACACGGTGCACAAGAATATTGCAAACATCTGGTAGCACTGCATTTGATGTTATGGCAAGAATGACTTCTGCGCAGCAATTTCCAGCAGATTGCGACAAATTATTGCACTTTACAAATGCCCGACACAATTTGCCACTGAATTGAGTTTACGATGACTTTGTTCAAACATTGTCTTTGGGGAAATACTTTCGTTAAAATTTGTAGTTCATGAAGTATTCCTTGTGATGTAAAACGGTCGCGTATGTTTAATTCACAGTCTAATAAGTACAATTATTGCGTTCTAGATAAATAGCCTGACTATTATTGCAACGTGAAACACAAATATTTGACGCTCCTTGAATTCTTAACTTAGGTAAAGCTGTAACATTATAGACTTTAATGAATAATTACCGTCCAGGAAACCTTGTATTGTAGGCTAGGTACAAAATTCGATTTAATTATATGCTTTAAAAACAATGAAATTACTATTAAAATATGAAGCATAAATTATTCCCTCGAGCATTACGAGCTTGCTTTATCATTTAGAGGACAATGATATCACAAACTATAAGATTATTTATGTAATACGTTTTTAACAAGAATAGATAGTTTTAAAATATATAAGTTTATGTAGTAATTATATATTCAGACTTAGAGTTGGAGAAGAGTTTATATTTACAATGGCTTACGTTACACTATTATTTTCTCTAGTTTTTTTTTCTTTATACTAAGAAAATTATTGACAGCAATAGTAGGGAACCTGTACCTTATCCATTGCTTATGTACGAGGATTGTAGGAGAAACCGTAGAATTTTACTTTATTGCAGTTTACAAATCTGTGCACACGTTGCAAACACATTTTCCAGTGTGGTCACTATTATTTTGATCGAAAGTCAAGGCCAGTAAATATTCGTATTTAAGAACACGCTATAAAAATACATGAATTATTCCAACAAAAAAGGCAAGTGAACATCAAACGATTCCGGGTCACACTGTAAATTAAAGAAACTACCAGTATTGTTCGCAAATAAGGAAAATTAACTGAACCAGCATGGAGTGTTGATATTGTTTGTTTTTCACTGCCTAGTATCACTTTTTCTCATGTTTACATACCTTTATTAGTGAACGGAATGAAGGAAATATTAACAATGGTAAAATAGTTAACCCCTTCTCTATTGATCCGGGTAAGCAACGATTGCACATTTACGACTTTTCAGTCTCATTAGGGTGCGACGTAATAAACACAAACACCACTGCAAGAAAAACATAGTTTCTGCCGAAGAGGAGTATTTTTGGTCTTCGCGAATCTTTAGACAATTCGTCATGATTTTAATGTTGTTTGTTTTTCCTGCTGAAGGCAGTATCAAAACGTTAACATTTTATTTGTTTCATTATGTTTTGAGGTGTGTTGTGTTCTGGTTACATTGTCTCAGGAAGAACCACGTTTACTCTGGGTGTCCAAATAATGCCAACGTTGCACATGAAACACTAATAAATTTCTCCTAAAAAAATACATAATGTCCGTTAGATAAAAAATGATAATACGATATAATAACGTGAAATAAATGTACAAGTTCAATTATGATTGTTTTATTTTGAGTATGAATAATGAATTATGAGTATGATTGCTGATAAAAAAGATACTACGTTATTTTAAATTGTTGTTTCTTCGTATTGGAGAATCGTATCGTATTTCAACTATTATGTATATAAACAGTTAATTATGAATAATATTATATTGTGTGTTTTTCTTTAAATTGATGTGTACAAATTTAATCGTGAAAGACATAAAGAGAGATTAGTGATTTGCTCCGGCAAATGTAAACATTATGAAATACCCGACACCACAATATATCAACCTGGCTTTATGAATGTAACCTCCATAAACTAGATAATCTCAATTACATAAATAGTGACATAAAATACTACCACCATTTTTTATTTCTAATTTTTAGCCTATCCCAAAAACGTGTCCAGAATTTTCATTTTTATAATCTTCGAAAAAAGTTTGACAGTACTCGCTTTTGCATAAACCTTGTAAATCCGTATGTAAATGTAATATCACATAACCTATAAATACCAGTAGTTGTTCTAATAATTTTACTGTGAACTTCAAGTATTAATTTTAACATGTTTTGCTAAGCGGAGCCGCATACATTTACTGTACACACTAAGTCAAATAACAGAAACTTTCAAGAGTCGTTTCACTTTCTATTTTGTCAGATGTCAAGTCAGTGAAATTCTTTTATACAAAAGAAATGTGTTCTATGGTCAACTCAAAAAAAAATTTTTTTCTATCAACAAATGTGTTAATGACATTTTATATATTTATAACCTGCCGTTTAATTGTCTTCTATCTAGCCTGGCTAAACCATTAAAGTTATATCAAAACAATGTATGAAAGATAGTTGCCTATTAAAATGTATATAAACCAGCCAAAGCATAACATAATTATAGCTTATATAAAATTTTTACAACAGGGTTTGCGGTAAACATTAACCTTATTTTTACAAAGCTGTTTGAATAGTAAATCCTTACCTGAATGATTTTCACATACCTTTCAAAGAGCGGATATTTATAATTATGTCAAGAGGTAGTCGGAAAAATCACAGTGAAAATTGTCGCTGGTACGGAGTGCAGACTTACATCGAAATGCAACATTTGTATGATTGCATTTCAGAAAGCCAAGTGGTCAGGAGGTAACGAGATATCTATTTATTTACATTAGTTCAAAATAGTGATTTATTCTTTTGGTTATAGGCTATATATAATGTAGGCCTACTATTCACAGAATCACATGATTTAAACTATTAAGTAAAATTATGAGAACACGGTGAACTCACTGCCCACATTTAGCTGAGCTGATTTAAGTGGCTCTGTGTTATTAAAATAATAAGCCATTACGTTAATATCTTTAAATTTCCATGTTGGCATTTCTCAGCGGCATTTCCATTAACAGTTAATTTCATACTTTGAAAAATATGTAATTATAATTATTATTTTAAGGTTTGTCTAAAAGTATGTGTTAGTTTATGCTTTATCTTTTTCCTTTTATATTGTAACTCCTGCAGATTTAGACATTACATATGAGGTTAAGATAAATCCTAGCTTTTATTGAAAAGATATTAATTAATTAATGTGTGTTGGTGTAGGAAAGAAGCTGGCGTTTTCTTATAGGTTTCATTTTGTAATACGTTGTATTTTTCAATTTATTGATGTCCTTAAATCTTTCTTAAAATCCATGCAAACAACTTCTACATAAAACGTTCAACTAAATTTAAACAGATAATTTATTTATTATATCATTCAATTTTTGCATTTAGAATTGAAATTATAAAATGATGTAAAGTTTTAGTTATACTTTTTTAACGGTGGAAGTCTTTTATGAAATAACACGTCTCAGAACAATTTGTCTTGCGATAGGCCTAACTCTTAGTAAAATAGCTTTTCTTGGGTTGTAGCCGTTAATATTGTTTTCACTTTTAACTCTCGCCACATACCGTAGTTTAAAAAGTGGAACCATCAATCAGCAGAATAAAAGGAAAACAACAAAGAGTGTTTAACTGCTTCTGAAGTGCCAATTGAAGTTCTCTTTGATTTTATCGTTTTTTGCGCGTTAATTTATATAATTTTACTTCAAAAATAAAAAATAAACTGATTTTGAAGAAATGTATTAGTTTCATAAAATTAATGTTATAATGGCCTAGCCAAATATTTTCGAAATGAGTAAATATTAAAGACAGAGTTAAAGAAAACGCTTTTTATGGCAAATTTAATAGAAGACGTAGTAATGTCTATTATGCCGATTCCTACGTGGGCGACAAGAGCGACGCGACACGAGCGACCGAATGATTTTTGAATTAACAAACAAATGTAAATGCATTGCAGCGTTCTACTTTGACGACTGTAACGTCACGACGGGAGCTGCAAATGCGACCAAATTTTGAAATTTCAAATCAGTTTGTCTTTTGTCGCAGCGGTAGCTCGTGTCGCGTCACTCCTGTCGCTCGTATAGCCCGGTCGTGCACGTAGTACGCTTCAACGATAAGGACGGCTCCACCGAAGTCAGCGATCTGGGATTAGAAAATTATTTGGGAGGGGGGGTCATTTTCCCCGCACATTTATGTATTTTTAAACTAAAAATTTTGATTTTTTAAATCGTTTTGGGGTTTTTTTATTTTGAATAACGTTATTGTTTTTTAATCAATTTGAATAATGTTTTTAATATTTTATAGCCTATTATATAAAGAAACTTTTTTGTATGGAAAACCATGTGCTGTGTGTAACAAAAAAGTTATAAGGTTATATTTTAAGATATATTTTTCAAAATTTTTGTATTATTAAAAACAAATTGCTAATTTAGTATTTTTATGGCTATAGTGTTTTCCAAACCCAAAGATTGTCTAAATATATCCAAGATAAAGTGGTACAAATTTCAAAGGCCTAGGCCTAATACTTAAGATTTTATTCAAACATAAGTACATCCAAACATGGAAAAAGTAAAAGTTTTGGGAAACGGAGGTAAAAGTTTCAACACTATATAATCGCGAATTGCACTAACTTTTTATTTAACTTTTTTTAATATGCAAAAAATAATCAGAAAGTCCTAAAACTTTTCACAAATAGTATTTAAAATATACAAAATAAATTTTAAAAATATTCCAAAAAATGCAGATTTTTGGTGGCGGATCGCCTTAAAAAATCAGTTAGTCTAGGCTTACTTAAAAGTTACTATAAGGCGCTCCTCCAATGATATTGGCTTTTGAAAGTTGGTGGTCCTTAAAGTAAAATCCTTTTTTAGTTCACTAACAATGTAATCGAATGTTTCAATAATTGCATTCTTGTGTAATTACGAAATAATTCCGGATCCTGCCGTAATCTTCTGTTTGAAACTCGCCATATACTGGCCTTTCTTTTTAAATACGCATACGTCAACACCGAACTGTCCAAAAGCATCAAATTACGTATTTTCTCTTTAGAGAACATGGTGAAATTGGTCAGCTTATTAGGATATGACCGCCGGTGTCGCCAGTCCACGTAGAATACAATAATCTACCAGCTTGTGTTGCTGATGTAGCTCCGATTGCTAGTGTCGCGTCGCTCTTGTCGCCCACGTAGGAATCGGCGTAAGTTGAATGAAAATAAACATTAAATGTAATTATTTAGGCATTACTTAAGTAAAGTTGTCCTTTTTAATTGACTTATTTAATAAACCGTATGAACATATAAATACAATTTATAATACTAATTAAGAACTTCTAAGTATCCCACTGGCACTAAGTGACACTTTAAATATTTTAACAGTAAACTTATTACAAACTTATTAGTTATCGGTAGGAGAACTATTATTTACTTACTGCATTAAAAGAAAAAATGCGAGTTTGTATATAAGTAGAAGAAGTATTACACTGCAAAGAAACCATTAATGATCATGCATTGTTTTCTGATTGACATCGGCGTAGTAACATTATGCTTTAGCACATTAAGAATTGAGCAGTAAATGAAAAGGAACTTATATAAAAGATACTCAATTTGAGACCTTTGATACTCTCGCTAATTAAACATGTAAACATATACAAAATAGTTTAAGACGAAACGCTATCGGAAAAATGTTTATAAACATCCACAACTCCTTATAACTATTACTAGCAATAATCAGTATCTTTTGATTTTTAGTGAACTTAAGTACAATGAGTGTAAAAATTGTTTGACTAACCATTCAATCCATATTATGTACCTTTTTGTCTGTAATCAGTTCCACTATTTACAATACAGACACCAACAATATACAATTTAATGTCACCCAGAAATAATTGCAAACAAGTTGTTCCGTATGCCACAATAATGTAAACAAATAAAACTATTTGTACAACTCGTAAAGTCAAATATCCTAACTAAACATTCACGGCTGTGAATCTACATTTATCATCAACATCCAACATTACCCGTTATTTCTTCAATAAATTTGTGTAATTTAGATTGTTACAAATTGATTCAGTTGTGTATTACTTGTCTACAATAAATTAATGATTTTTGAAGTGAAAACTTCTATAGACGCACCGCGTCCAAAGTATTTTGCGGGCGGTGAATAGATTTTACCGGCACTCATTTTTCCATCACCTATATATAGTACACATGTGTAGCCTATATTTAGCAGAGAATATAGTTTACTTGGTAATAGGCCTACCTCTGAAATGGACATTGTGCTTCCTCAATATGTAAATTGTGTTAAATCGTAAGTTGTATTAAAATAGCTTACTTGGAAATACCTCTGAAATGGACATTGCGCTTCGTCATTTTGTAAATTGTGTTAAAATAGTTGACGTGATAGTGTTAAAATAATCAAATTTCAGATTAAACCAATATGACCAACGATTTATATACTTTACACTTTTCACTTCACCGCGACTGCTTTCTTTGTTTTTCTTTCACATTAAATATTCCGATTATTGTACTAATCTAAAATGTATTTTATATTTTACAAAGTGGCTTTCTATCGTTATGTCAGTGTATGCAATATCTGTAAACAAAGTGAGATATTTGAAAGTAAATCATAATATCTCACAAGTTCATATTTTAGTAAATAGTCATTCAGGACGTGAATCTACATACAGTATTATATTAGCCTAATAATATTCAACCCTTGAACACATTGAATAAATATTCTTGAAATACATTTGTGTAATTTAGATATTTTACAATTTATTCTATCGCGTGTTACTTGTCTACAATCACTTTAACGATTTCCTTTTTATTAAATACTCATTAAAGTACTGTCCAATGTCAGTAACTTACTGTTCAAGATACACGAAATGAAACTCAACGTTTCCGGATGAATTAGGCGTTGAGAAAATTTAACTTCTGCAGCCTTATTTTTTAGGTGTTATCGTTCAAAGTGAAATTTAAACACTTTTAAACTGCACGCAACCATTTCATGTTTATTATCTAATATCTGCTAGTGTTATTTATACGTTGCATGTTTATTTCGCCATTTTGCGTTATTGAATCAGAACCTATGTACTATAAAACTGGATCTATCCGGTACTGATCAAAGCACGTCCACGCAAAGGGTTAGAATAACACACTCCCGTAAATCAACGTGCTTCCTCGCTCCCATTGTTCTCTTACGTATTAGTGGTCCGTGGAATTCAAAAGGAAGTATAAAATACAATGCAAATGCATTAAGCTCCCTCACAAATTAAACTATCTTACAAATAAGAAAATATTAGTTTGTGTGTACTTAAGTGTGAAACTATCTCAGAGATAAAGCTGGACTGAGACTGTATTTTATAAATTATGTGAAAGAATTTGTATTTTTTCAGAATGCAACCGTTTTTTATAGATGAAATCAGACAGAAAATTTAAAAAATATAGCAAATATCCTTATATAATATTTCTCAAAGGTGTTTTTTTGTCCCTAAGCGATATCTCCCTTAATTCATCATCAACATTTATTATTCAAGCAAAATTTTAAAGCTTATGTTCCCCGCTATTCACGAAACATAGATAAACAGCTTAAAATTCATGTTTTCGTTACAAAAAATAATTAAAAGCTTTTATATTATACTTCCTAATGGAAGACGTCATCTATTAACAATCTGTTTAAGTAACATGATAGCTGTTAGTTTGATTGTTGACATTCCATATGCAAGTGTTATAAACTCTTTTTTATAAACCAATGTAAATAAAAAAAAACATAATTAACTGAACTAAATCAATTAATTAAATCAGGTAAGTACTCCTAATTTCCGAAATATTCGCATGAGTCAGCTAGTAAAATCTTAAAATGTCAAAACATTTGCAAATTGAATTGAAAAAATAATAAACGTGTCAGTTATACTTTTTTTACCAGTAGGAGTCATTTTTACAAATACAATGTCTAAGAATAACTTCTCCTGCTATAGTTAAAAACTTTCTTAATAAAACAATTTTGTTGGATTAAAGGTCTTTAGTTGTAGATATTATATTTTTTAACTCTCGCCACAAAAAATGTTAAACAGTGGGGGAAAAATCAGATTATGAAGATAGGTAGGCTACAATGCATATTTATATTTTTTTTACATAGAACAGATATACTACTTTGAAACTAAACGGGACTTAAGGGCCTGCTGTAGTGGAGGCAATCATAGATTTGTGTCCCGTAAGATCAGTTTTACATTTAATATCGTTTAAACCATAAAATTCTTTACAAGATCTCATTTTAACCACAATCACAATACGCGTTTTTAAGTATTTTGCGTTTTACGTTTGTTTAAATGCCGTTCATTTGTTATGGAATTTATATTTTTCAAGTGCCAAGATCGATTTTTTCATTACACAATAAAAATAAGTAATTAAAAGTAAATCGCAAGCCGGAATCGAAATTTTATAAAGAATGTTTTTTTCTCACACCACGCAATTGCAAAAGATAGATTTATAAAATGGTTTTAAATGAGGCAATTTCAAAGCACTCATCTGAAAGAAACTGGAGTACTCAGGGTGAATCGATTAAGTACCCCGGTTGCTTTCTATTTTGCTGAAGATTCTTAGTGAAAAAACTAAATACAGGAGTTCAAAAGGCAGGAGAACAGTATAGTCATTCCTTTATACTATGCGTGGCTTTTTTAAACTGCTGAAATTTTTCTCGGTACAAATCCCCACAAAAACAAAATTCGTTGGATTCGTTGGTCAAAATCTCGGGGGCCATAACAAGACACTTAGGCTTATTTTTTCTTTCAGTTCAAATTTAAATATTATATTACAGCGATGTATTTTTAGTTGTATTTTAAGTTAAAGCGTCATTTTTATGTGACTAATATCAAATTTTTGTGAAATTTTATTAACGATCCAACATTAATCGAACCAAAATTATTTTACCAAAATTTTGTTCACTTGTCTAGAAATTAATCGATCCAAATTTATTTGACCAAATTTTTTTCCACTTTTCTAGGAATTTAGGCGATGCGGTGGATCCAAACCTACTAACTAACTTTATAATATATAAGTAACTCCACTTCGCAGTCTTCCCCTCAAACAGTTGCGAGTAAGAAACTTTATAACTAGGGTTGATAATCAACTCCATTAAAATCAATAATAATACAAAAAAAATATATCATTACGATATGTTTTCTAAAGGGAAATTCGTGAAGATATAAAATTATCAATCGTTTAAATTGTTAACAAAACTATGTTTTATTACCACCTACTAGATTCCTGTATTTGGAATTAGTCAACAATGCGGGAACAAATAAATAGCTTGAAAATAACAGCTGATCTTTTAAACAATTTTAGAACGATATCTTCACATAGAGTTTTTCTTGTGATATACTTGTAAATTTACAAAAATGATATGGAATTGAACAACAATTAACGAAAACCCATTTAAAGTTTCAAATTACATTTTTTAAGGCCCTTTATTTTGGTTTCATAAAATTAAATTTATATGGCCTATACAAATATTTTTTACATCAGTCACATTCAATACAGCCTTTTAATATTGATTTTTAATGTATATAAGTTAAATAATTATAAGTATAATAATTTAGGCTTGTTTTGAGTAACATTTGCCTCTTTAGTTAACACATCCAATCAAATGTTAGGAACATATAAATCTTTCATCTTCTTTAATGGATCTCTAAATATTGTAACAATAATTTTATGTAAAACAATTTATATAAAACAACTTAAAGCTTGCTACTTGAATATCTTTCTATTTTATTTTGTTTTATTGTTTGAGGGTTCAGTCTGTATTTACTGTTTATTAAAAACAGAAAAGTTGTATGAATTACTAAGTTTATTTTTACAGATTAAATAATTTTAAATTGTAAAGAAACCCTTACCGATTATGCATTGTTTTTTTAATAAGAATTAATTATGGTATCGGTTAAGTACCACTGCGCATTAATACATTTGACGATTGAGCTGTAACTGTAAAAGGAACTTTCATAACAGAAGCTCAGTTAGAGCGCTTTAATAATAAACGATAGCTCAGCAATTAAAGATATGTTGGTACTAGCGAATTATATCATTACAAACTCTACAAAAAATCCACAACTATGTGTAACCCTCTATAAGCTATAAGATGTAGCTATTTATAAGCACTTTTGTCTTTTGATTTTGTGTATCAATAAAAACAACGATATTAGAATCATATGATTCCATAATCAATAAATTAATCTAAATTGATTTACCGTCTTTTATAAATTTCAGTATTTACTATTGACAACAAAAACGTATTTAGAAGTAGCTTCCTATCTTTACGTCAGTGTGTTTAATAACTGTAAACAAAGTGAAAATCTTCAAGGTAAATCATAATAATTCTTACTCATAAGTTCACATTCGCCTAAATAAACATATGAAATCTACATGTATTGATAATATTCAACCCTACAGGGTGTTTCTTGAATACATTTGTGTAATTTAGATATTTTGACAATTTATTTAGTCGTGTGTTACTTGTCCACAATCAATGTAAGGATCATTTTCCGAGTGTATTAAATTAACTAAAGCTAACACACATATAAACTAAAAAGAAAACATAAAACAGATGTTGCATCGTGTATTGTTTACTATACACAAATTATGGCAAATGTCCGAAAATTAAAAAGAAAAATATGATCACCATTAGAAACAAATTTTTAAACCAGAAAACTTAAATGTCTAATAGTGTTTTTGTACTGTTTAACTGTTATGTATTGAATCTATGATTTTCAATCTTGACGATTGGGCTTCTTGTAAAAAAGCTATAGTACGATAAAAATCCAAGTTCCACAGAAGACTCGCAAAAAATTAAGTTTTCTCCAAATAATAAATTATAGTGGATTATAAAAAAGTGAATACATACTAATATAGATAAGTTTGATTTTTAACAAATTAGTTGTTGTCCTTTAATATGTCTTAAAAATCCAGGCAGTGCATTAGCACATACAAATCTTCTGCTGTATTTAAAACGGTAATTAATGATTGATTCATTACTCAATCCAAAAATATAAAATCAGTTTTGGGCAAAAATACAACGAATGAAAAGTTTTAAGTAATGTTTTTGTTAGTAATTGGTTTCATAAAATTAATACAAAGTCTCAACAAAAATGTGGTTTAACTAAAGCTGTATTAATAAAAATATGTATTTTAATTTTATTTTAATATTTTGACTTTTTAAACTCTCGCCACGAAACTAAAACGATATTAACAGCTGTGAAAGTAGAAGCACTAATCAGCAACATCGTAAAAACACTGAAGAGTTTTTACAAACACTTGAAGTTTCTAAGATAAAGACAGAATTAATAATTGAAGACTGTATACAGGCGACTGCTTATAAAGCATCAATAATAATTGTAGTTCTATTTTATTTTCTTCAAATGTAAAGATATTTACGTACTAAGTTATTCATTTAGTCTGTTTATTTTGTAAAAATGACTGAGGGGACATTTCTTAGTACACATACAAAACTGATCAGTGTCATTTTGTTAATTTCACAACATTGCTAATCAAACATAGGTTTTATATATATACATATCAACAACTGCTATATTAGAATATTTACCCAAATGATATTTACAAACATCTCAACCTTCTTAATAAATAAGAACAAGTTAGTTAACCGTCTTGTCTTCTTTTGTTACTTGAGTTGACTAGAGGAAAGTATGTGCTACAATATAAAAGTTTTGTTACCTTGTTTGTTATTTTTTAAGTGAAGAAGAAACCCTTAAAGATTATGTACTGTTTTCATATATTTAAATGAAAAATTAACATAAATCTGAAACTCCCGTATGGTCATTATTTGATTCCTTCGCTAGCTAAACAGTTTAAGATATATTAACATAATGTAAGGACAAATTGCTGGCGGTAAACGTTCTACAAAAACTTGCGCGGTATGTAACAAACTATAACACACATTAATAAGCGCTTTTAGCTTTTCATTTTCAGGAGATCTAAATACAAGAGTTTGCAAACACATAATTTTATCATAGATCCGTATTAACGTATCCTACATATACATTTCTGGTAAATAACTCTAGAAAAAAAAATTAACAACAATCTAATAGTGTCCTGAAATAATCCTTGATGGAGTTCTATATTTTACAAGAGAGCTTCGTAACGACTGACGTAAAATACTTATGTAACTCATAATGTCCTAATTAGTCATTCAGATTGTTTAATCTAGACATTTATGAACAACATTCAACCAATATTTAAATATATTTGTGTAATTTAGATAGTTTACAATTTATTCAGTAAAGTATTTCTTGACTACAATAAGCTTTGTCACATTAAATATTCCAATTAATATACTTTCTGTATACACAAAGTCAGTAACACGCGACACACGAAACGAAACCAAGCATTTCCAAATAAATTAACTTTCAAAAAATTTATTTATTCATGGAATATATTATTCCAGGCCTTATCATATAAATTATTTTCTAATTTCTGTTAATGTTGCCATTTTATGATATGGAATACAGACCAATGTACTAATAAACTCGACCCATCTGGTTACGATATATGCATTTCCAATGCAAAGGGAAACAACATTATCTCCAGTAAAAAGACAATAAAACTGCACTAAGATTCCTCACTAACAAAACTGTCTAAAAATATTAGAAATTATTTTAAGTTTAATCTATTTTATATTACAGATAGGGGAGTCATTATAGCACAAAATCATGAATCATTTGGAAAAACGTAGGTATAGCTTGTATTTAAACAAACTCTTTTGATTTAGCTTATAAATGGCCTGAGATAAAAAGTTTTCCAAAAGACATTGGTTGGAATTTGCTTATTAATTATTTAAACAAATTTAAAAATCTCCGCGAATTGTTTATATTTTTTAACCAAAATGTATACAAATATGTTTTTGAGGGTGCTGAATTCGAAAATGAAGTCAAAAATGTTAAATGTCTAATCCAATATGGCCGCTATTTTGTCAAAATGTTTTAGATTTCTTTTAAGCAGGAAAAAAGGGGAAAAGACAGATGTTTAACTTCATATTATTAAAAATTAATTGAAGAAATCATAAACAATAATTTTAATATGAGAAATTCATAGTGGCTGATTCATATGGCTGTCATTATTATACAAAACATCTATTATTTATAACGAATTAATATGGAAACTCGGTAATTGTGTACAATTGTAAGGATTATAAAACTGTATTCCTGTTTGTTAAAATTTTGTATTTTACGTTATTATATATTGAAGAAAGATACAAATATTATCTTTAAATTGCTTTTTGTTTTATATTGATAGATTAAATACTTTAGAAGTTATTAATATCATAGTGAAGAAATTAATAATCGAATGTTTATAATTTATACGAAGATGTACTCTGTGAATGTTTCCGAAGTTAAACGAATAGGTATCTTCGTTAAATTTGTATAAACGAATATATCGATGATAAAAGGTTGTATTTATATACAGTGTCAGACTTAGGCTTTTAATATGTGAATGTGTTCTCTCTTTGTTTTAAATTAATCATATAAAGATTTGTTATTTTAAAATTACTTCTTCACTATATTGAAATGTACTTTACCTTCCACTAACGACTTAATTAGTGTTTGGGGGCGTCCACTAGATCTCAGAATGGAATCAAAATATTGCTTGGCTCTAGAGGTACTCCAAAGTACTAGGTTTCAATAATTACAGAGACACATGGTTTCAAAATAATGATCTAGTTTTACTATGATTCTAAAATCTCCTTCTTTACAAAGTTCCAGTCCAATTTTAAATTGACAAAATGATCCGATGGATAATTATTCCTTAAACTCTTTTAAACACATAAAATTAAATTAACCAGATTATTTAAAATAATGATCATTCCTGAAACTTTTCTAAATACATGAAACTAAATGGATAATATTATTCAAATTATTAATCATCCTTGAAATTGTACTAATACATGAAAATTACCCTTTCTATATCTAAATTAACTACAGTAATGTTATTTCTACCTTTCAAATCTAAGCACTATTCTCCATTTACTAACGCCTTTAACTTAACTCTTTCAGAATTGATAACTTAAAACCTTTCTTTATCATGTGTAGGATCAATCCCAATTGCTTCTCAGGTGTTCTTAAATGAACCCTATTTTCAGCTAACTTTAACGATTTCATCTCAACATGAATTATGTTTATTACTTCATTAAATGTTAAAATCTTTTATAAAATTTGATTAATGTTTGTATGTGTATTATGGTTTTAAATTTTAATTTCGAAATCTGTCATTCAATAATTTAAGTCATTATATTTTACTCACATTATCCTTTCTCTTTTCCTACTCCTTACAAAACACTTTATATTTATTAATTATTTTACTTTCGCACTCCACACTTTACGTATATTAATTATTTTATTTTCACACAAAACACTTTACATTTATTAATTTTATTCACTCCTGCACGCCCACGCACTTCTCGCACTTTGATTGATTTAATTTAACCCTTTTTATAGTGTTGAATTTATTGAAACTTTTAAAGCGGTGTAATAACTTCCAAGTGCAGACCACAACTGACCCCTCGTGGATCAGCTTGGTTTTCCACTTTCTTCCGACGCGTTTTTCACCTTTTTTATCATTGGTTGATTTTGAATTTTAAATCATTTTATTGGCTGCCCAATTTGCTGGCAGTTTGCGATTCTTCAGTGGCGTGTGCAAATTTGTGAATGCTTTATCGACAGGCTCTATTGTTCGCTGTACTTCAGAATCTGATACCATTTTTCCTGTTTAACTTCCGTTCGGCTTCTCTGCTTACAATTCATTCCAAGTTTCATTTATTCTTATAAATCCAATTTGTTCTATTTGCTTTCATGATATTCAATTGTCCTTAATTTATTTTATTTTATTTTGAAGTGGTTGGGGTAAGTTGTCAACCCCAATCCTTACAACAGTTTACAACCTCAAATAAAATATTATAACTTATTACAGCATACGTTAGTTCTGTAACTCATACTTAAAAATATCTACTTCATAAGAAATTATAATGATTGAAGTTGTAAACATAACCCCAAAAAGTATAATCTATATACTGGGTTTATTTAAGTATTACAGATGATGGGTGAAATCAGCTGTTATATTATACGTTACTCACGTACGTACACTCGCTTTTATAGGAGTTAATGTAATCCTAATGCCATTGATTTTTCGAAATTATGAAAAAAGTATAATATCAAATGCATCCTAAAGTACACATTTCAAACTTCAAAAAAAACGCCACTAAAAATTTGACATAGTACTTTAAACTCATTTTATAGCTTGTTGAAATTAAGAATACAATGCAAAAATTTCATTTTCTGAAAATTTCACATTTTTGAGGTTTTGTATAATTCAAACTACATTTTAAAGATTTTTATAAATACCGCGTCGTTTTGTGCATTACTTCAAGAGTAGATCGTGAAAAATTCAAATATTTATCAGCAAAATTTCGGAGAGCATTTCGACTATTTTTACTAAAAAACTTTATGAAGTTCCACTTCATATACATATTGTTTTTATTTACAGACTCTTTTCCTTGAAAATATGAATTTACAATAGCTGAAGCATTTCCCTTTCATTTGCAGTTAATCCCTTTCAAATTGATCAATTAGTTAAAAAGTTATAACAAATTTAGTGCGCAGCGCGCGGCCGGGCTGTTGCTCACGCGGTAAGGTCGGACACACATTGCCAACACACGGCAGGGGAATAATCTAATGGAAACACGGCGCGCCCCTTGTACGGTGATGTTAGGACTATTTCATACGGTCATGTGTGTCCCGACCTTTAGACGTTGCGCTCCGAGCGGTATATTTCGAGTCATAAACAAGTAATTCTGCAGCTTACAGTTTTGATTTTAAAAAAAGTTTAAATAGGCTTTTTATGGGAAATTTTCTGTACTTTCCAAAAATAAAGTCAGTTTTTGTAAAAAATAAATATTTTCAATAATATTTGCAAAAAAACTGTAATTTTGCAATCTAATTTGTTTATAAAAAAAATGCAACCCCTTTTGGTGGAGGACTTTTTAACATGGTGTATATACTGTAATACGATTCTAAAGAGGTTTTTAAAAAGTTCTCCTCGTACCCACTTTTTTCCAAGTCAAAATCTACATTCAATTCTCTAAGAGATAAGATCGGCAACTACCGGAGAGTTGTAATTGTAATAAACCTTTGACTTCAACAAAAACGTACAAAACCACAACTTTTCAAAATCCATCAATCTCAGAAGCATCAACATCTTTTACTTTTCAATCCGATTTTCAGAAAATGCACTTTCATATGCGTTTGATACCCTGAATGTATCCTTAATGCTGGCTATTCATGTATTCTAAAATGCTTATTTTATTGACCGAGCGAAGCGAGATCTCCGTTTCAACTCGACCGTTCGGCATTTCGTCTGTGTGTCTGTATGTCTATCTGACTCACGATTACGGCCAAACGCCTTGACCGATTTTGATAATGTTTTGCATGAGTGTTCCTTATTCCTAGACCGAGCCATGTATGTATACGTTTTTTCCATTTTTCATTTTTAACCCCTTAAATAAAATAAAAATGGCGGCCGGACCGTTTGTCTCAGTGTAAGCTTTTTTCCAAAGCCAGTATGTGGCTTAACCGTAAGTTGAATTTAAAAAATAATAACATTTTGCGGATAGCAAATCAGACTTTCAACAAAATTGTATTCTTGATTTTTTTCCGTGTCTCTAACGATAAGCTCACAAAATGGCCGTAAACTTCAAATTTGTCAAAAATCGTCCAAGTTTTTGTATTTCAACCATGTTTTTATACGTTTATTCTAAACCAATTCTAAAGCGTTCCGTAGCTTTTTTGTAGATAAAAGGTTCAAAGAATTCATACATGCCAGTAAAAATTGATTGAAGTAATATTAACAAAGTTATTAGCTCAAGAAACAAGCATGTTCAGTAACGAAAGGAAAAAGTTCAACTTTAGGACTACATAAAAAGTAGAAAACATTTTTTGAAATGTTTTTCATAAGTGTAAAAAAGTTTCGTAATTTAGTTATAAATAGAACTGTATACAAATATTTATCAATTTCAAATTTCTTATTTTGAAAACACCAGTTATTATGTTCCTACTACAAGACTGCTAATAAAACTAGGCCTGTTTTGAATAGCAATTTAGAAATATATACTTTGCCCAAAAATGACATATTATTATAAGAAAGTGTAGAGGATGAATCAAAGAATTGAACTGTATACTTGTAAATTATTATTTTATAAAAGTATTTGACTTAGCTTTACTTGAATTACAAAATGAGATGAAACAAATGAAACCTCGCGGCGATAAAGGACATACAAAAAATGACCGCTGGACAGCGTGGAAAGTGTTGATACATGGGTTGAGATCACTATCACGACCCCCTAAAAGAAAATCTTTAGCAGTTAAAGCACAAGAAAAGAAAAAACGAGAACTAGAAACCACAGAATCGCGGGATTTGCAAAATAATGTTTCACTGGCTAAGCCTTCTGCTTATTTCCTTATTGGCACACTATTTTTAACCTAAGCTCAAAACCACATTTTGTTATTTCAACGAGCGACGTCTACTGTTGACAGAACTACTAGTATTTTACAAGTAGATTACCCATTTGCAAAGCAATTTTAGGTTTTTCGAGGACAAGATATTGATTAAACATTTTCGATTTTTCACTATTTGACTCAACAACCTAGATAACTAGGGATTTAACAATATTTTGGGAGTTTTCAATTATTTTCACATGTTACCTATTCCTACCCCACTTCTATGGGTGCAAGGGGTGTCAAACCCACAGTATTTTTTCAGAAATTCATTCCTGGACCAAGTTTGGTTGAAATTGTTAAGAGCATTTTCAGAGCTGTACTGAAATATTGCACATACATAGGCCTACATCTTTTATAAATAAATAGATGGACATAAAAAACATACTTTGTCATTTTCTGAGGTATACCAACAACTTTAAAGGAATTAGACGCCCAGGAAAGATGAGATTAAAAAATCGACGCTAAATTATTTTAACTTATTTAAAGTTGTTTAACGAATTTTTGAAGTGTTTTTTGAACACAGTGTTGGTGAAGTTTTTAGAAACATATTATAATAGGCCTACATATTTAATTCCATGGTTAGTCTTAAAAAGAACTGTTTAGAAGTTTGCATGATATCCTATACTAAGATTGCAATTAAACTTCAATGTTTCTAAATGTAAAATCTCTTGAGGCAAACTTTGAATATACATTGTTGAAATAGCATCAGCTAAACACAGACAGTAAGAGTGCTACCAACTTAATGTTTACAAACTGTAATTATACTGTGACTGGACACTGAAAGTTAGTTTAGTTTAGGTTACAACATAGGCTAGCATTTTTTTAGTTCAATTAGTGGTCTACTAAATTTCGCTCATCATTGTTAGGATCATCTTCATTTGTTTCTTATTTCTAAACTATATATTACGGTTTCCGTAGCGTATGTTCTCAAATATACTCATTTTTACTGTTTCTTGCTGCTTATAGCTTTGTTCTAAAATGTATTCAAAATTTTAAGGCTCAAATCACTATAGGTATACAAATTTCTAAAATAAACGCAGAAAGTAACATTAAATGTATTGTACTTGCATCATATAGGCCTACCAGGTGTCTTAAAAGCCCCCCCCCTTATTAATTTTTATTAATGGAAATAGACAGATTTGCTTTGGGGATTGTTAACATGAACAAAAATTGAGTTTTTTGACATATCTTAAATGTCAACCCCTCTCCCCAAAATGGGGTATTTTGGGAGTAAGTCGAAAATTTTAAATGAGAACCCCTATTGAGTGACACCTCATTTTAAAAGCCGTGATAAAAGAAGAAGATTGGCGTAAACCGGAGGCAATGAATACTTAAAAAAAGTATTCATTGCCGGAGGTCTGTATGTTGACTCTATCCAACATAATGGCCAATCAAAGTTATAATTTTTCCCCATTTAAATGTTAAAGATGGTTAAGATGGACTTCGGTTGATACAACTTTGAAAATGCTTTGTTATTCATAACTGTGAATGTTTGTCGACTCCTAATAGTAAAAAGTTCGGTACCTGGGAATTCCAGAGGGTAATTTAGATTTAACCCCTTTTTGGGGGGAGGGGTTAAAATTTACGATACGCCAAAAAAAACTCCATTTTTGTTCTTGTTAACAATCCCCAAAGCAAATCTGTCTATTTCCATTAGTAAAAAAATAATAGGGGGGGGGGGATTTTAAGACACCTGGTATATGCTGTAAAGGTTCAGCCTGGGAAAGTGTGTTGGGTTTTTTAAACAGAGATATGAACTTTTCTAAGTAATATCAGAAATGCAACACAGTTTGGTCTAGGTGCTATTAAGAACTTAATACTATTGTGAAAAGTCGCAACTGCCTGTAGAAATTTGTGCATAAATAAACCATTTTTTTTGTTGAGATGAACTTCGTCTATTGAGTATTGTTTTTAAAAATATTGCAGTCTTTAAGAAGCTTACATACTTGGATATTCAAATTTTAAATTATCTAACTACTACTTAACTAATTACTACTTCTAATTACTACCATGAAAAATACAGTAAATAACGTATTGTTTATAATTTAATAATTGTTTCGGAATTACTACCTCGTAGTATTAACGCATTTATTTTTAAAGAGGTTATGCGCAAATGGATACACATGTTTTGATCTCAGCTGGTCATCGTTCCGTAAACAATGTGTTTACCTTTCGATATTCTCAAACACCTTAGAAAATATATAGGCCCTAAAATGAAGACTGAAATAATGCGTCACAAAAATAAACTCACCACTCGTGAACGAATCAGAACCTGCTATCATTTCAATTAAAAAGAATTTAATCTTGTATCCACTGGGACACGTAGCGAAACATTATTGACACGGGAACAGCACAGCCAGTCAACGATTCAAAACAAAACAAAGAGTAAATCACGTAACCATGGAGCCATGTAGTGTTTACACAATATTATATATAGGTTACGCAAAAATACAAAGTACTACATTTCACAAACACTACACCTTTAGAACCGTTAAGTATTCGTAGAGTTTTTATCTTTTAGGTTATCTCTCGTAGAGGACATAACTTGGCTCAATGTGGTTATGCAAGCACACTTTACTGAATATTGCCTTCCAACTCGTTCTGTTCGACGCATGCGCCACCCAACCCTTCTACCCCTCTTCTTCAAGGCCATACTGTGTACGAGAGGTCACGAAATTGTCTCCATTATTGTGATAAACAATTATTCTAATCCTCGCGAGTCACACTATACTTTTAAAAGCACTTTGAGTTAGATTGTGTTTTGTTATGCAGCTTTTTCATTCACTTAAACGATTGTAGATAATCTTTTATACATTGTTCCCAATTAACTTTGTGCAACTAATTTCCGTAGTATGGATTATCTTTGTGTACATGTACATTTTACTATACATTTATATTGAATTTCTAACACTTCATTTCAAGTCATTGATAAAGGCTATTGACTAAATATCCATTTTGTCAAGTTTTTGCTTAAAATAGTATGTGTCTCTAACATTTGCTACGTACCATATACAAGTATAAAAATAGTTACATATACAAGTGTACTTTTCTTATAAAAGTAATTTTTTTTAAATAGGAGTTATGAAATTAATGTATGCTATAATATACCTACGTTATAATATTTGCTTTGAGGTTATAAACTGTATATAAATGCAACCTTTTATCATCAATATATTGTGTATACAAATACCTATTCGTTTAACTTCGGAAACTTTCGTACATCTTCGTATAAACATATTCGATTATTAATTTCTTCACTATAATATTAACAACTTAATTTGATATATCAGTATGAAATAAAAACAAATAAAAGATAGTATTTTTATCTTTCTTTAAATATATAATAACGAAGACTATGTAAATAAAAATGTTTAACAAATAGGCCTACAATTTTATAATCTTTATTATTGTACACATTTACGGAGTTAAAAATCCCCGTCAGCATAATTATGTAGGCCTTAATGTTGTTTTTAAATAGTTTGTTTTTTAAATGATGTATTTCTGATGTGTATCTAATTAATCAGCCTGCGATTTTTCACGGGGGGTTTACTAGTTGAGAAATAAACTTAGATAACTAATACAATCACAATAAATAAAAGAAATTACTTTATTAAATGAAATTATTAGGCCTATTATTATTTTTACTGAAACTAGTTACAATGAAACTAACAATCAGTTTAGGCCTACATCTGACAAATACAATGAATACAGTAAAAGGATATAACCCATTAGTGCTCCCAGTTTGTGCTGACTGTAAGTTCAAAAGACTTGCTCTTCTTGAGTCGTCTGTAGCCAATGTTTCTTCACTATCGAGCAGCCTAGACGCCTCCTCGTTAATAAGATACAATTCTGCCGTTTTCATGGCTTTGAGCAAAGTTTTTCATTTCTTCAGTAATAGTGGGTACTTTTAAGTCCCGATGGAGGTTAGGGGGGTTAGGGGGTATCTATTACGAATATGGTTCGCATAATTTTGTTTTGAAATCGCTGAATGATGTGCACGTTTGTTTTTTAGCACATTCCCATAGCTGAATTCCATAGGTTCACACTAGTTTCAAAACTTGTTTGTACAGCACAAGATTATTTTGCAGTGATACCTAACCATAATTATTTAATTATATAATACAAAAACTTTAAATAGAAACCTTGCTGTCCCTTAATTAATATTCGCACTCTTAAACATATCCGTAAAAAAATAGCTCACAAGAGACATTAAAACATTTTGTGGAGGAAATTCGGTGTGAAAATATTTTCAAAAAAGTCTAATACGGGTTCTTACAAACCTTCTGAACATCAACAGCGTACAGACGAGCAAACTGACGAGAAAGATTGCGACGTGCTTAGAAGAGGTGTGCCGTTTTGTCATTGTATTTGAGAAAGAAAAATAATAGTCAAAGTTTAGAAATGTATATTCGTGTGTTTGTTCATATTAGATAAAGTTTGGTTACTACCTTCATTTATTTTCAAGTAGTTTGATAATTTGTTTGATGAGTTTTTAATATATTTATTTTCAACATTTTACTTATAGTACACTAATAGCTACTTTTAAGATACAAATATTTATAAATATTATATATAAATAAAAAGGCTTTTGTTAAACACGATGACAAATTAGTTTTACTGGTTTGAACATAACTAAATTCAAAGGTATTGATATGTTTATTCAGGGTAACTAATTTAAGGTCAGTTTTATGGCTAGCCTGCTCTGAGAGAAAATTGCATGATTAATATATGATCTTAGAAGATTAGCCTCACCAGTTCAGACATTCAAAACTGTAAATAAATCCAGCTTGCACTACACTTTGTACAAATGTAAGGCAAAAACAAATAAATCGCATTGATTATTTACAAATTATAGGCGGTTTCTACAAATGTATAAAAAAACTACAATGTTAAAAAATGTAACTTTTTCCTGTAAAATATAAATCCTAGTTTCTAGACAAGTCAATATAGATTTGTGTACGTTAAAAGTTCTAACAGTAAACCGATTGCCCTATGACTTGAGGAATAGGTTGTAGATGAAAATACCAGCTCCGGAAACAATGATTTTTATTGTAGAATTATTAAAATAATACAAATTTTACATTTTGTACAACTGTTTGTTCCATTTTATTCTTCAACTAATTATGGTACTAGGTTACAGGAGTGTTAAAAATAATAGTTTTAATTAATAATTAATTATTCTTTCCAGATGTAGCGACTTGCGTCCCTTATAAATCTTTAACTAATTGTGTTATTAAATTTTTTATTTTGTAATGATTGTTTCCCTGAGTTTTTAAAGTGAAAACTTCTTATGGTCCGTTTTTGAGTGGGTATTCGGATAAAATCTCACGTACCGTACCACAATCGAATCATGATATAAAATACATTTATGCTACCAATGAAATGGACATTGTGCTTCCTCATTGTGTAAGTTGTGTTAAAATAGTGTATTTGGTATTATCTCTGAAATGGACATTGTGCTTCCCCAGTTTGAAAGTTGTGTTAAAATTGTTTATTTGGTATTACCTCTGAAATGGACATTGTGCTTCCTCATTTTGTAAGTTGTGTTAAAATATATATTTTTGGTAATACCTCTGAAATGGACATTGTGCTTCCTCAGTTTGAAAGTTGTGTTAAAATAGTTTATTTGGTATTACCTCTGAAATGGACATTGTGCTTCCTCATTTTACTTTCTCACTATACTATAGTATAGAGAAAGTATAATGACAGTAAAGTGGAAATATCCGTTTTGGGACACCTGAGTCCAAAAAAGTGGTTTTTACAAAATGTCTGTCTGTATATCTGTATGTCATTATGTAGCCTATACAAAGTTAGAGAGAAAACTATTCGATCGATTTCGAACAAATTTGCACGAAACATGTCTATTATAGGCCTGTATAGATGCACGAAAAAAGGTTTTGACAAATTTTGAAAAACAACATCCTTTTTGGCCAAAAAAGCCATAAAAAATCAGTTATTTTTTTATAAAAAAACGGCTCTAACAATTTTGATACAATTTGGCTTATTTGTAGCCCTTAATGGGGTTGTTTTTCGAAAAATTTCAAAACTTTTTTCGTGCATCTATTACAGGCCTAAATTCCATGTTTGGTGGAAATTTGCTCGAAATCGATCGAATAGTTTTCTCTCTAGCTAATAATAATAATATTTATTAGTTACTCTCCTCCTTTAATGTGTCCCCTCTCCTACTTTAATACAATTATGAAGTCACAGTAAATCTGTTTAATAATTGAAATATGTTTATGAGAAAGTATGTGCCAGTTTCTTGTATTGTTTATTGTAAGTTGTGTTGAAATTGTTTACTTGGTACTACCTCTGAAATGGACATTGTGCTTCATTTTGTAAGTTGTCTTAAAATAGTTTATTTGGTATTACCTCAAAAATGGACATTGTGCTTCCTCATTTTGTAAGTTGTGTTAAAGTAGTTTACTTGGTAATACCTCTGAAATGGACATTGAGATTCCTCATTTCGTAAGTTGTGTTAAAGTAGATAACTTGGTAATTCCTCTGAAATGGATATTTTGCTTCCTCATTTTGTAGTTTGTGTTACAATAGTTTACTTGTTAATACCTCTGAAATGGACATTGTGATTCCTCATTTCGTAAGTTGTGTTAAAGTAGATAACTTGGTAATTCCTCTGAAATGGACATTTTACTTCCTCATTTTGTAGGTTGTGTTAAAATAGTTTACTTGGTAATACCTCTGAAATGGATATAGTGCTTCCTCATTTCGTAAGTTGTGTTAAAATAGTTTACTTGGTAATACATCTGAAATGGATATAGTGCTTCCTCATTTTGTAAGTTGTGTTAAAGTAGTTTACTTGGTAATACCTCTGAAATGGACATTGTCCTTCCTTATTTTGTAAGTTATGTTTAATTCAAAATGTTGTACCTTATGACGTGAGTTTTCGAGCCCTGGCTTCCTGTCCAATACTCAATTCCACGTTCACCGTGCAGTACAGGTCTTACGGGAGATAAGTCACCCTACTGCCATTACTGGGAACATCACGTTTATGCGGATGCGTCAACAGTCCGTTGGGTGGGAGTTGATGTTTTTTGGACGGTTAGTATCACTGAGACTGCCATTTGGGTAACATGACTTATGGGCATAAAATTATTATCTATTTAATAAAAACTTATGCCTTTTATTGGTTTGCCTCTGATAAAACCCATTAATATATATTAAGTGTAAGACCAACTAAAAGATGTAAGTCTAATTATTATGATGCCATTTAACTACTACATTATACGATATATGAGTCGATAGTGCCATTGTTGATACAACACATTTTTATTTTAATATCTATCTCAATCACAGTTTACACGATCAATTATCTTACTTTAACAGTGACAGCAACTACCTAGGATAGTGGGCGGCCGCGTCGCGTCGCGTCTTACCTTCTTGCTTTCACCCCTCTATACAGCGGGTAGTAACAAACATATATAAGGAAAACTGTATATCATTAGATTCACAAAAGGGTTGGCTATAAAATTTATATGAAGAATTTTGTCATATTTTGACAAATAAAAAGCATGTTCGGTAAAAATCAAAATTAGTATAATAAAAAATTAGATTTTGCCGCATATTTTTTAAAATTAATCAAAAGTTTCAAATCAAAATATACAAATATTAAATAATATTGTAACTCATTCAATAACAAACAAAACAAAAAAATCACGATCTCATCGGACCTTTTTAAAGGGAGTTATTAGAGTTGCCGTGAATGTTAGCGTTTTGAAACTTTGAGGGGGGCTGGGGGGGAAGCTCCAGGGGGATTTTTGGGGACTTTTGTAAAAATGTTCCTCTAGTGACATTCTATCAACTGGGTAAAATTCAGCTTTACCCTATTTTTTTCCCATTGAAGTCCTTTTTTGACTGGGCTACTCCGTACTGCACTGCGAACATGAAATCGAGTAGCCCTCTCGCAATAAGTTGAACGCTTATTTTAGAAAACCGTAATACCTAAACATTTGTTGTTATGAAAAATTTGTCTTTACTTTATTTATTTCGTATAGTAACCCAGAGAAATTGCAATCCTTAGGTAAATGTGTGTGTACCCCCTACGAAGAAATCATTTGTTACTCG
Source organism: Philaenus spumarius (assembly GCA_018207615.1). Classification (NCBI taxonomy): domain Eukaryota; kingdom Metazoa; phylum Arthropoda; class Insecta; order Hemiptera; family Aphrophoridae; genus Philaenus; species Philaenus spumarius. The sequence continues at coordinate 81,158 of JAGFPH010006267.1, forward strand.
GAGATTCGAGTGTTAATATTGTTATATTCAAATTAAGATTAATTTACAGGATTGGACAAATGTCCTGGGACACCTTCATAAACTAAAAAGTCAAATAAATAAAAAAACGGTATTTTTAATATATGCATTCTCAAGTTAAAATTCTGTACTTTTTATATGTGGCTCCAACCAAGAGAAGGTGAGCAATGAGTACCCCAATCAAATACACATACAATCGTAAGGAAGGTGAAACCAAGACCTTGAAATATTTGAATTGTTCAACATTTGTTCGAGTGGTTAATTGAACAGTAGATTGAAGACGAAAAGGGAGGCGATTAGTGCACAAAATCGTTCTGCAAGATTCCATAAAGCAAGACATATTGTAATCTCTTTGTTATCAAACCAAATTGATGAAACATATTGCTGTTATAGGGACCGCACACTATCAGTATTATTGACAATATTTCGAAATAGTGGCAATATTATTGAGATTACCTTCTCAGTATTAATGGTTTGAAGAAGGGTATTGAATTAAATCTAGAAATCTTTAAATCCAGCCGTCAATATCGAAAGTTGACGGAGATATTGGCAATAATATTGAATTGTATGCGTCTGAATCAATATTATTGTCAATACAGTGAAAAATAGGAGTGGGGTTCCTGTCCCGCGTTCACGCCAGTCCTGTTATACAATGAATACAAATACAACCTTTTTAATGAATATATTCATTTATACAAATTTTAAGAAGAGATACTCCGTTTAACTTCGACAACATTCGTACAACTTCTTATAACATATAAACA
>JAGFPH010006268.1:0-10279 GCA_018207615.1 Philaenus spumarius
ATTTTCTTAGCGGGAAGTTAAAAAGTTTCAAACAAAGGTTTTGTAGCTTTTTAGGGAAAACATTTTCTTTAAATTAATTTTTTTTATAGCTGACCATTATATGGCCACATTATGGCCAACTTTTTAAAAAAATAGAAACCCATTTTTTGTACATATTCTTAAAGTTCTTGAAAAAATAAGAAACTTTTAAAGGAAACATTTTTTATTGGACTTCTATTTATTGAGTTACATACACTTGAAAATTTTGCCACGCAAATTTAAAAAAATTAAAAAATTAACTCATTTTATGTCGAAAAAAGTCTTTACGAAATGAAATTCGTAATTTATCGACTCAATAGTTATATTAAAATATTAAATAAACGTTAAGTAGTGATTAATACTCTAATGTCCAATTTAAATGTACAAACCGATGACCGATAATGGCAACGCATATATTATTCGATTCAAGAAGTGATTGCGAAAGTTCGGTAGTAGTTGTGGAGCAATTTGTGCACGTGTTTCCCGTAACCTGTTTTTCATATTTTCTTTAGTTGTTGGAGCTGTCGACATAACTTTTTCTTTTAATAGGTAATATTGTTAGTGATGAGATGAGGGTCCACAACGGGGTTCCTCAGGGTTCAGTACTTGGTGCTTTGTTGTTTCTCATATATATTAATAGTTTCTGTAGGCTAAGGGTAGTTTCAGGGGAGAGTTAACTGCCTTTGCGGATGTCACTGCCTTCGTGTACAGTGCACCAAATCTTAAGGGTATAAATATAGTTAAAAAAAACTAAAACACACGCTTTTAGAGCATATCAAACTAAAAAGTTAAAAATAATTTTTCAAATAAGCTTAAAACAATAATAAACGATAAATACTAGCATTATTGTAAAAAAAGCGTTGGGCGCTCGATGTACGAGAAATATGGACAAAGCGCCCCACGCTTTTTTTACAATAATGCTAGTATTTATCGTTTACTATTGTTTTAAGCTTATTTGAAAAATTATTTTTAACTTTTTAGTTTGATATGCTCTAAAAGCGTGTTTTTTAGTTTTTTTAAACTATATTTATTTTTCACTTTTTAGTTCGATGTATTATAAAAGCGTGTTTTTTAGTTTTTTTAAACTATATTTATTTTTTAATTTTTAGTTCGATTAATTATTGAAAAAAAATTTGGCCGTGGACGGGATTAGAACCCACGATCGGTGAGTCTGGGGATTGACGTCAGCGACGACCCGCGCCTTAGACCGCTCGGCCAACGAACGAACTTGCGTAAGAGAGATATACTAACAGTAATAAGCCACTGGCTTTTAGTCCAAAGGAGAGTTACTTACAAACATACAAGTGAAGCTAATAAAAGCGTGTTAATAAAGAACGATATTACTCGTGATCTGCGCTGTATCGGGTGGTGGTTTGCAACGCATTACATGGTACTAAGTAAAAAAACTAAATATATTATTTTTTATTTAAGAAATGAAATAACTTTTGAAAATGAAGTCAAATATCATGCATTGTCCTGCTCATCTGTTGTTCGGTGCAACTGTGAATTTAATGACAGAGTAAATAACCTGAAGTATCTGGGTGTAACATTAGATTATAAATTGTGCTGGAAAGAACATCTTAAGGAGCTAAATAGGAAACTTTATCTAATACTAGGGGAGACCCCGGCGTGCTCCGCACGCCTACCCCCTGTTGAAACCCGGTGTGAAGTCAGCAAGGCTCAGGCCTACACTTTAATAAAAACCTAACCTAAAAATTAGCAATACTAATAATTGATTTAAAATTTGAAATTAATTGTTAATGAAAATATTAGAGACTACAGCTGATTACTGAATCAACAATAAACATTATTTATTTATTTTGGTTCAGTCTAGGCCTAACTTAAAATATATATATCGTTGTTGCCCGTCGATACTCGGCGGACACAGCTTTCGTGGTGAGTGGAGCGCTAGGCAGATGGTGCGAAACATGTATAAAATGTACTTTTTAAAATGCTATTTCCTTCCAATTATTTTTCTTGTAGCAAAGTTAAAGAAGAAAAAGATGGATTCGACAATCGGTGAATTTAACTAATATTTTATACACATAATCTATTTTTTTGGGATATCAATACAGATAGGAAAGAAAGGAGAAAAACCCATTACCTTGCATAAATAATACAATTATTGCCAACTACCATGAAAAATATTGCAATTTAAAACTGTAGGCGTATTTGTAAAATGTTGTATTTATGTAGGCCTTAATTATATATCAAGATAAAGATACACATGTTATCTTTTAATTGGTTTTTATTTCATATTGATTATCAAATGATTTAGAAGTTATTAATATTATAATAAAGAAATTAATACTCCAATATATTTATATGTTATACGAATTTGTACGTATGTTTCCCAAGTTAAATGAATGGGTATCTTTCATAAATTTGTATAAATGAATAAATTCATTGTTGATAAAAGGTTGTATTTATATTCACTTTATAACCTCAAAGCAAATCTTATAACGTAGTATAGCCTACCTTAATTTTATAACTCGTATTTAAAAAAAAAATCAACTTCAGAAGAATTACATTATTGATGAATTAATTGTAATTGTTAACATAACCTCAAAATACAATCTACGCTAGGTTTTGTACAGATGATTTGTGAAATCAGCTGTTATATTATATGAGCGTTTGCTCTTCTTCTGTTGTTAGACAAAATACTTTCTTTCTTTACAATCAGCTGATTGAAGAGCTGTAAAATAAAATCATTGCAAAGGTTTGGAAATGTTGATTTTTTTAATTTAAGAAATTAAGATGACCTAAAAGTAAATAAAACCTGTTAATGTAGAAACGTTTAGCTTTTATTTGGTATAAACTGAATGTAAATCGGTCCAGTGAAAGTCTCAGACGAACTGTCCAAAGGATTGAAAAAGTTGACTTTTTCTCCCATGTTAAATCTCCATAAGGAAAGTCTATTTTACATTTTTGACCCATTTAACGTAAATATTTTCAAAATACAAATAAAACCTGCTAATATAGGACCGAAAACTTTTGTTTTGGTAAAACCCGCATGTAAATCGGCCCAGTAGAAGTCTCAGACGAACTCTCCAAATGTTTTTCCTTACGGTTTTAAATATATAGATTGAGAAAGATGTATTACTTAAGATCATTTTGTAGCATTAAATTATTAAAAGTTATATACTATGCACTTGCACATTCTAAATTGAGATATGTACTGTTGGTGTGGGGTGGTACATACCTAAGCGCACTTATGCCTGTAATTAGAACTCAAAAACAAATAGTTAGATCTATTTTATATAAATCAAAATTAGAACACTCCTTGCCCTTATTTAGGCAGTTGAAAATTTTATCTGTGCGTAGATTATATGTATATGTCATCCTAAATGCGGCTATAATAGGAAAGCTGGACATGCCGAAATCCAATATACAAAATACCCGTAGAGAGCAGTATTGTGATGTTTTACCCAGATAGCCCAGTCGGTATAGGTTAAAAATACCAGTAATTTGCAATACGGCTGATTTTTTTGTATAAGTACCTTAAAGTATATAGATTAACATAAAAAAAAGATTACCAGTCTATCGATTTCCCAAAGTCGAAAATAAATCGATTATCATTTTTTTTCGATTATCCTTAATATTTCGAGCTGGGATCAAGATAGAGAAAAATTAAAAACACCACCATGTAGGGGAGGTATTTTTCAACAAAAAAGGTTGTATTCATTTATTTCGTCCGAGCAATGGTTTGTCTGGAAAAAAATCGACAATGCAAGTATGTATTTTGCAGCAGGGGAAATCACTAAAAGGGGACATCTTATTCATATATGAAGCGTTGGCTCATTCTAAATTGGCCAAATTTTAATATATCGAATTGAAACTTGACATAGGAGTTAAAATATATATTTTAAACATTTATGCTGAGTCTCAGCTTGTTATCTTGAAAATTATCTTGAATGTTTGTACATATCGTGTTAGTTCTATTAATTGTATATTATGTATGTGGAAATAAATTCTTTATTATTATATATTATATTATTTTACAAAGCCCCATTAAAAAAAGACCAAGCTATAAATCTGGAGATCGAGCGGGCCAGTTCCGAACTGGTGAGTCTCGACCAATACTTTTGTCAGCATTAACAGCTGTTTTCAAACTTAAAACTAATTATTTATTTGTATTTCTAAATTTTAGGTTGGGTTTTTGTTTCAGTGTAGACCTATAAAAAAAGACCTATGTGCCTGGTACCGTTTATTTGTTTGCCTATTTCCAAACTTAATGTTCCAATAATTGTTTCTACTATAGCTACTTCAGTTGATTTCCACGTCAATGTTTTACAGAATTCTCCTGTAGGTTGCATCTAACAGCTGAGAGCGAAGGTGAGGTGGGTCTAATAATACAACATGCACAAAATAATGTTACACATTTCGTATGCATGTTTCAGTACAGCAACTCCTATAAAAGCGAGTAACATATAATATAAGATTTCACCCATCATCTGTAATATAACAAAACCCAGCGTAGCTATTGGGGTTATGTTTACAACTTCAATCATTATATTAATTTCTTGTGAAGATTTTTTTTTTAATTTGAGTTCTAGAACTAAGGTATGCTATTATACGTTATAAGATTTGCTTTGAGGTTATAAACTGTACATAAATGCAACCTTGTACCATCAAAATATCCGTTTATACGGATTCAAAGAAAAAATACCTATTCGTTTAACTTCGGAAACATTCGTACATCTTCGTATAACATATAAACATATTCGATTATCAGGGATAGAACTACAAATGTGAAATATAATATTTACCACCATTTAAACGTATAATTGTTGGGAAAAAATAATACAACATTTTTAAACATGCGCAACTTTACTATTCGACTCTAGGCTAACCTACCTATGGCAACAGAAGTGCAAAAATAATAATTAAAAAAATACCTAAAAGGTTCTAACCTAACCTATTTAGTCACAGTATAGTTTACCTGTATTCAACATTTAACAGTAAAATGTTAAACAACGCCGTTGTCTGCAAAAATATTAGGCTAGAGTCGAATAGTAAAGTTACGCTTTCGCGATAACCCTTATCTAATATCAACAAAAACTGGAAACTTCCTTCCTTATATGTTATGGAGTAGTTATAAATAGTTATTTGGACATTCCCGATTAATCCTCATTCTATAGAAAATAGTTTGTAAATGCGGGGATATAACAGAAAAGGCCCTACAGTTTTATAATCCTTATAATTGTACACATTTCCCAGTTAAAAATCCCCGTCAACATAGTTAGGTAGGCCTAGATAAAGTGTGGTGTTTTTTAAATAGTATCTTGTATAAATGATGTCTTTCTGATGTGTAACTAATTAATCCGCCTGTGAAGGGGGTTTACTAGTCTTCAGAATAAAATACATACTCGTATTAATTTTGTGGAATCAAGCAAAACTAAACAGTTATAAGTTTCCATAGCAACAGAACATATGTGCAATAATGTTTTCTACAAATATTTTGACTACCACCTGCTTAAAGCAAAGCCCTATTAAAAATGAGAACGTCCAAATTTTAAAGTGAATAGTGTTTTCCAAATTTGAATATTTCTAAATTTTTTATGTATTAAATGTAACGTACAATTGTGTCTACTCATGCCAAACATACGTCCAGAGTGCTAAGTTCTTTTTTCTGCTTGGTAAGTTGTAATCTTCTAATCTCAATGCCTCGTTATTTGTAAGTTGGGGTTTTGAAATGCCCTAGCTTTTAAATGTCAGGCCTAATGACATTTACTTTTTCCATACATGCTGCAAGATAATTGATTCGTAAAACTACTAACTATATTATGTTTATTAGGGGGGGGGGGGGCATGTACCTTATACGGCCTCCGTGTTATTTAAATGGACGAACATTGCTCCATTTAGGTACCATTATCTCAGGAACTAATTGACACAGTGACTTTAAATTTTAGATACTTTTTCAGAAAAAGAAATCGTGCAACGCAAAAGAAAAAACTTTTTAACTTAAACAAATATTTAACTAAATATTGTCCATTACAAATGCACACTTTTTTATTTTTATATTTTATATTTTTTTATACCTTACACTGAACATAACCTAATAAAAATGCGTGATTGTACTCAATGGGTCATGAAGAAAAAGTGTGCAAAATTTCAGGAGTTTAGGTCTGACAGTTTTTTCACAAAGTGTACGGTACTTAAATATAAATAAACGGTATCAGTTAACTGACACAAACTTTCTCCCAATAACTTTCTGACACAACTTACTGTAATCAAAATAATATTGTTTTTAATCATTTTATTTTGTACTACTTTTTAGAACAAAACAAAAAAATAATATTCTACCTACGTCAATCGTATAAAAAAATTATTGTCCCAGGCGGGATTCGATCGCGCGACCTTTGAATTACTGGCCGTGCTCGCTACCGTGGTGCTACCCTGTGCGGCCGCACAAACTTGTTTATATTTAAACATTTCCCCATAGTTATAAAACGCCGAAATTTTGATAAAAGCGGGTGGTGTCATTTTGTTTGGCGTCTTAAGCACTATAAATACTGAAAGTTTTATCAAAATCGTTAGAGCCGTTTTTGAGAAATTTGCATTTTTGTCGTTTTTTATGGGTTTTTAGGGGTAAATTGCCCTTAAAAATTTTAAATTCCAAAAAACGAAAAAAATGCCTGGAGATATTAGGGTTTAGTACCTACATACCAAATTTCATGAAAATCGGACCATAGTGTCCTCTCTGGTCGTGTATACATACAGACAGACTGACAGACAGACACCACTCTAAAAACACTTTTTTGGGTTCAGGGAGCACCAAAACAAAAAATTCCACTAAACATATTTTTGGGTTCAGGGAGCACCAACACAGATAATTGCACTAAACAATTTTTTGGGGTTCTGGGAGTACCAAAACAGATAATTCAACTGAAAATTCAAATTCGAACATTTTTACGAAAAGAATACTTTCTCCATATACAACGTATAGGGTGGAGAAAGTAAAAAACACAACTTTCGCGAAATCAAGTTTAAATAAAGTTTGGACTGTTTACAACACTAACAATAAAATCCACCCATGGGCGGATCCAGCCGGTTTTCAAGGAGAGGACTGTCTCCTATCCGGGGGGGTATAGAATAATTTTTTTGGAATACAGTGCTTGAAAACGTCTGTTTAGACTATTTCACGATCACCCATTTTTAATAGGAATTAAGGATTATATGCTTTACCCAAAAATAAAGTTTTATTACAACACATTGTAGAGAATAAACCATAGAATTAAACTGTATAATTGAAAATGTTAAATAGATTTATTCTAAAAATTTATTTCACTGAATTAATTAACTAAACAAAATTCTCACAATAGCGATTCGTTTCTGTGAATAATCTGAAACATGGGTGAAATCTTTCGCCAGCAGCAACTCGCTAACGAAACATTTCCGGACCTATGAATATATATGAACTTTTTTCATTATTTTTAACTTCCCGCAAAAAGAAAATTGAAAATTTTCTAAAATCGGGAAGTTATTGGTTTCACGCCGTTTTTCGAAAATCGAGTATTCATCAGATCTCGACGTTTTGAGGTCCTAGGAATCTTCCCTGACCACTCCCGAGAAGGTGTCACCCTGTCTGTAAGGGTGTGTGTGTGTGTGTGTGTGTAGGTGTGTGTGTGTGTGCGTGTGTGTTTGTAGGACGTATCACACGGGGAGATTTACAAGTACGCACAACACGTATCGGGGAGGCGAAACTAGATGGGGAGATCCCGTTACGTCCAACCAATATTTTCAGCGTATAAACCGGTTTTTCGGTCTTTAGAGCATATTTCACTACTTTTCTCAAATCCTCCTCGTTTGACATGCTGGGATACAAACACACTATGCACTCCTACTTACAATTGGTATTTGTAGGCTGCGCTGCGATCGCTCGTATTCGCACGGCATCCACTCTTAGTCGCATATACGGGGAGTTGATTTCTTTTGTTATTATTTAGACAAAGTCTAGAAGGTTTTTTGCTGTTAGTCGGAAACTCAATATTTGTTTGCTATTATTTGTAGTTAGAAAGTGATGGTTCAGTCATTTTCCTTCCGTTCAGTATCACAGAGCCCGTATTATTAGAAAAGTTTCGTTTTTAACCGTTGTATTCAGTCAATATATTATTTTTTATATTTTCTTTATATTTGTTAGGTCATGTTGGTCATGGTTTTATATTTTTCTACACACACGATTTTTGTGTACAAAACGAATCAAACAAATAATTTGTTGATCACATTCACGGCAGTATGAGCTAATATCCCTTTGCTTTCCCTGCACGGGAAAAAATATTTGTTTTTAATTATTAAAAAAATACTTAACGTTGCTTCCATTTCTTTTAAATTGAATTATCACTTATCTCTAGTTATTTGGTAAATTATTCTACCGTTTAATAGTTAAATTATTTACTTCTAAGGCATTTTACATGTTTACTTATTTATTTATCATTAATTCCACCAAGCTTCCTCTTTGCCCTTTCCCATTCTTTTCCTCTTAGCGTCAAGATACGAATTAAGAATTTGGTAATAGTAAATTACAATTAATTGCATGAAAAAAAGTCGAATTTCGTTATATTTACAATCAAAATTCGAATTTCCACCACATGAGATACCAGTACATTTAATTTTTCAAATAGTTTTCTTTTTCCTATAATTTACTAGCTGGCCAGATCCAGCTTTTCACGGATAGACAAATCAAAGTTAAATGTATATTAACCAAAAAAATATATCAATAAATATATTATACTACGTATTTCTTATGGGGAATTCTAGTAACTTTAACCTCCCTAACCCCCCCCCCTCTAAAATTTCGAATTTTTTTAAAACCTTTCTTAGTGATCACCTACGGCCCTTGAGGAAGCTACATACCAAATTTCATTCCAACCGTTCGGTGGTTTTTGAGATTTTGTGATGAGTGAGTCATTGAGTGGTATTTTGATTATATGTAGGGATCTATATAGATTGAAGCATATTGCTTATGAATGGAACATATTTTTAAAACTTACTACACTTAATTAATATCCTTTATAATTAATTACTGGTTCTGATAATGTTAAGATTAGTTACAACTTGTATTCAAGACTATAGGGCCCCATGCTCGCTTCGTACCCACGCGGCAACTCACAGCAAAGCATATGCAAACAGATTATTGTTACTTTAATACTTTTACGGGAATGATGATTAAATATTACAGAGAATTTTTTTTAAATAGTAGAGGGCAATTTTTAAGTTATAAGATAGGACTAAAATGGATACGGTATGTAAAAATCGTATGTGTAGAAAAATATAAACCTATGACCAGCATGACCTACAAAAACATATTTTCGTCATACTGCTTCAAAAATCTCAATACATGTATTGAGGTGCTAAAGTATCCTAGGACCAAAAAATATCAGCTGGTGTCGAGGACTTTAGCTGTTACTTTTCGTTTCTATAACTATTAATTATACGAAATATTTAACGATAGTAAACAATGGATACAAACAACATAACTGATACATACTTCAACTGCCTCGCGTTTAATAAGTATATGCCAAAAATGGTGTATAGTTACTGAACATATTTATGCTGACGTGTTTAACTAGTAAAAACGTTGCGGGTGATGATATTCTGAAAATTTACATAATAATTGGAACAGAATGAAATGAGTTGGAGCAATCAGTAAACCTAAAATTGAAATGCACGTTGATAAGTCTGATGGCTCTAACTTGGCTAATTTTTGAGATACCAACTTGATACTCTGTATAAAAAGTTCAAAGTACGGTTTTTAATTGCTATGCTAAGTTTTAATTCCATAACATTGAACATTTTCCAAAATAAACCAGCTACATGAATGGACGAGATGACCATTTTCTGTAAACGAAACACAAATTCATACTTAAGACAGCCCAGATTTCGTCAATATACAATTTATTGTCTTCATTCAATTCGTTTAATAGATATAGTTACAGGCTTCTGTTTGAACAAAACCTTGCTAAAAGCTTTAGTTTCACAGTAAACTACAAATAATAATTCACTTCCTATGTTAATGCGGTCTCCGCTGTAGATGGCGTGCTTAGCTCCTAAACTACCGTACCACAACTGTGCTGGTTGTGATGGTATTCTTTCAAAAATATTAAAAACTTCTTTTAACATTAGTTTAAAGTATTAAATATAATAATCTGTAATTTGAACAAAAGAAACTTTAACAGTCCAAATATAATCACTACATTTGTTATTCTTATTTCTGCTAAGATGCTAGAAACATTTGTCTTCTTGCTTATCCGCCTTTCTT
>JAGFPH010006268.1:10379-28714 GCA_018207615.1 Philaenus spumarius
GAGAAAAGTGAAAGAATGAGATGGTGATAAAACAAAAAACTACCACTAAGCATGAAAAAAAACATATTTTTATCACTATTTTTTTACGAGTTAGTTTCGCCATGTATATAAAAATCTCTAAAACCACAGAATTTTTGAACACTTTGTTGAACTATTCTCTGAAATAGAATAATTAAATGGGATTTTAGCATGTTTTGTGCAGAAAAACTGGAATAAAAGAAATCTTTCATATAGGCCAACCACTTAAAATGTTAGATATTTGGAAATAAGGAGCAAAAGTTGGGTGGGTTATAATCTAAAGTAATTCTATAAGTGGTGCTAACGTAAATTTACTCTAAAACAATTTGTAATAATACTGTATATTTTGATTCTAGGAAGAATATGCACAATAAGTTATTAATATTCCACAAACCCGTAACTATTTCATATGAAGTATTTGTATTACATCCTTCATTTCATTTAAATTTGTAACCAATGTTTCCTTTTATTCCTAAAGTATATGATGGGTTCCTAGATTAATTAAATATCGGTAAACTTGCATAATTGATGCAAACTTAAACTATATAACTGCATTTTGAATGAACATATACTTCTTTAAAACTATTCATATAGGTATTGCATTATTTAACAAACTAAGTCAAATTTATTACTGATAGGCAACCAATTTTGACATAGTTAAAACATAAAAATAGTTTCTTAACTTCGATTAAAAAGTTTAACGCTCTAATGGTTGAGGTTTGTGAATAACTTGTGTAATTTATAATATATTGCGCACATTCAAATAATGGAAGCCAGCAACACCCTCATCTAAGGAATTGACAAGAACGATTGGACTGAACCCTTAGTTAGAAAAGGTGCACTTGACGGCAACATGGGATGTGTAAATCTGGCAACATTGTCACCCCCGACTGAAGGTGTGACCATAAATTTTGTAGTCTAAAAAAAATAATATTTTTGAAGCCACATAAGCACCTGACCCAGACTAAGGAAAATATAGAAAACCGCCGTAAATATTACATCAGAGAAACTTTACTTGGTTAACAAACAAAAGGGATGGGCATGGGAGACCTCAGGTCATAGTGAAGACAATGGTTTTAACAAGGGCGAGTTTGACATGTATTCTACCTGATCATTTAGTTTTAAGTGGTATTAACCTAAAGGAAATAACAATTGGATTGAACTAGTACAATATGTCTGACTTTGAAAGTGATAATTTATAAATACAAATGTTCCAAGTTCCCTTCCAAACCGTTTATTAAAACATTTATTGAGGTTATATAAAATATATAGTTAAATTAATTTTTAAATATTATTTTTCTTTTTAACTTTTAAAGACGCTGATCACTACAAAAGTAGGTAGTAGGGGGAAATGATCAGATGTTAAAAAAAAACGTATTTAAAGTCAGTCAAACTAGAGCCGATATCAATTAATTATCAAACTATCGTTTAGCTTGAGAAATGAATTTTAAGCCAGTATCATGTAAATTAACAAATCGGAATCTATTTAATTTGTGCGTATGCAATCCTGACAGGTTTAACGCCAAAAGAAGATGATATATTTTTAAAGACAGGAAAATTTAAGGTTACGCACAAGGTGTACATCAAAAAGCATTGTATACAGTTTAAAGAATAACATAAAAAAACATTAAATATTCGTGAAAACGCTAACTGTTCGATACAATCTCTGCTTTTATCACTGAGGAAATAATTTATTTGCAAATAATATTCCAGAGTTACAAAACTTTTTGAGAAGTAATTAAGATAATTGTCAGTACCTTTGTACCAAATATGGCCATAACCTCTACAATAATGTATCGGATCTTACTTGAAAGATGTTTTAGAAAACTATTTCAAACTCTGTATAAATGTTTAAAAACGGAGAGCACAATTTTATTTTAAACTGTTCACAGAACAAATATAAATACTTTATTTGTACGTGTGCTAAATTTCATTTTAATTTATTATTAAATTTAAAAGAAAAATACATTTAACTGACAACACGCAAACCGCTAAATGTATACATAAGCAACATTATGAAAAACTAAAAACCGACAGTTGAAAGATGACACTTACATCAATCGAATCTTACTGTGGCAAAGACATGCATAAAAATATAAATTACTAGGGGAGACCCCTGCGTGCTCCGCACGCCAACCCCCAACGTAACCTTCTAAAAACATATGTTATGTTTTATTTATAATAAAGGTGTAGGATTAATAATAACCTCAAAACTAACACGGTAAATAATGTTAAATGTTCAATTTAAATTATTTCTTATATTTTAAAACAGTTATAATAACGGTTAAAAGAACCTGCAAGGCTCAGGTCTACTCTTTAAAATCCTAACCTAAAAGCTAGAAATACAAAAATAATTGCTTCAAATTTTGAAATCAGCTGTTAATGGAAATATTGGAGCAAAATATATTATCTGTTATTTTATTCAATTGGTTGCTATGGTAATAAATGTAAATATATGTGTTGGTTTATCATTCTAGTCCTAACCTAAGAATTTTTCCGATTAAATTTATAAATATTGAAGTAAAAAAAGGTTTTTATCGAAATGAATCATAGCCTATGTTACTCAGGGATAGTGTTGCTTTTTATTAGTAAAACTATTTTTTCAATCGGTTCAGTAGTGCCAGAGATTACCCCCTACATACAAACAAACAAATAAACAAACAAACAAACAAACAAACTTTACCTCTTTATAATATTAGTATAGATGTGTGTATGAATGTAAATATTTATTCATTACGATAGCAACAAATTGAATAAAATAACAGCTAAAACAGTTGATTCGGATGTCCAGCTTAGTGAAAAATAATATTTAAATTTAGGCCTAGACTGAACCAACTCATGTTTCAATACACAAATAAGTAAAAGCTTGAGTTAAGGAATTTAAAAATAAGAAACCACTATGTTACATTCTAATTAAAAATAAATAAGACGTATTAGAATTTAATAGTAGGCCTATTTATATAAAATAATCTGTTTGCATTTGCTTCTACATGAGTCACCGAGGGGGTTGACGAGTGAAGCTAGCAGGGGCGGAGCCCTCTAGTATCTAATAAATTTATAACTAACTAGGGGAGACCTATGCGTGCTCCGCACGCCAACCCCCAATGGAACCTTCTAAAAACATATGTTATGTTTTATTTATAAAAAATGCATAGTTGCAAAGATATTATAAATTCCACGAATAAAATTTTATATGGTATATTTGGATTGCAGTTTAACCCATATGTCTAATTTAGATGGCAGTGAATTAAAATAAACAGTATATACAACAGCTGTGTTAGTTTAATAGCAGACAAATGTTTTGATTTTTACGTCTTTTTCACTCCATAAGATTAACATTGCATTTTTTTGGGTGCCCGTGGGTCAAAGCCCTAGAGGAAATACAAAAAACTAAGACATAGGTGCAAAACTACATTACCTAAGGAACATTTCCTGAAAATTTCATGGCTTAACTCTCTATAATTTGTCCGTACGGCGACCCACACACACACACACAGATTCTCAGTTTTATTTATAAGGATAACTACGTTATAATTTAGTTGAAGCTCATATATCACTGAAGATGACGACTTTGTCGTTGAAACGTGTTTGACAAATAAACGTATTTTTGTGAGGATTGTGTTCTGTATTTTATTTTTACTTTTACTTTTATAAACAATACTTTACTTTCAAAAGTGTTTGAATTTTCTTGATTTTCTAATAAACTGTTTAAATAACTGTATTTATTTGTTTATAATATTGCAATGTTTAGTTTATTTCCCTTAGCCACCAAAATCATAAATACTATTTGACATGTGCGAATATTTCACACGTTAGGAGCAGACCTACACTTACCTAATTTAATAAGTTGATTTAATTGAGTTAATTACGTTTATTTATTTACGATGGATTATAAATAACAGTTTTCATATAGAATTTTAGTTTGTATACAATCTAACAGCAGTCATGCTAGTTAAACAGATTGTTAATAGATGTCGCCTTTCATTAGGAACCATATAAAGTATATTATAAAAGAGTTTTTAATCAATTTTTGTAAGGAAAACATGAATTTTAAGCTGTTTGTCTATTTTCGTGAATAGCGGGGAATAAAAGCTTAAAATGAAGTTTAAATAATTAATTTTGATGGAGGATTAAGGAAGATATCGCTTAGCGACAATAAACACCTTTGAGAAAAAATATCTGTATTAAGGATACTATGAGAAATTAAACTGTACAATTTTTGTATGCTCAAATTGTTGGACAGTTGTGTTTACTGCCCTGGTCTGAAATTAGTTAATAGACTTGTTAATTTCCTGGTTTCCAACAAGAACCAGCTTTCCAATAATGAGCTGCATTTTGCTATACAAAAATGCCTTGAAACAGCTAAAAATGGTTAACGTATAGGCTATTATTTGTAGTCAATAAATATTAAACATAAAGGAGAAAAAAAAAATATTGTTAATAATGTCTTAGTAGCAAAGAGGCAAACATGTTGTTAACTCCGTCGGCTCTTTGATAGTACAATAAACCTTTATGGGTTGACAAGTGCATAAAAGAAAGGTTTCTAGTCTAGCAATATTCAAGTGGAGTGTGCAACTTGCGTGAAAATCTCGCCGTTTGTCTCCCTACTCATCTAGAAGCTTTAGTGTGGATTTCCTAAATTGAAAAAATGTTAATTTTGATGTTACATACCGAATACGGGCAATTTTACTAAGATATGTATGCAATCTAATATGGATCAGACATCGGAAACACAGTCTCCCCGTTTGACATTGTGTGAGTGTGCCTCGCCATTTGGTACGTCCTACAAGTATGTGTGTGTGTGTGTGTGTGTGTGTGTGTATGTAAGTATGTGACCCGCTTATAACTTTTGAACGGCTTAACCGATTGGATCCTACCAAACGGCGTTCTAAAGAGTTCCATCAAACTTAGATTTCCTGAAAATTTCAACTAATTCGGACCGGTAGGTTCTGAGAAATTTCGAAAAAACTAAGAAATAAAATGTTTTCAAATCAGGTTTTTTTGGAATAACTTTTAAACGGCTTTACCGATCAATTCCAAAATCTAATCAGCTTTTAACCTTGAAAAGCGACGTCGATCGCTACCGGTCCGGTCAAAATCGGTTAATTCGTTCGTGAGATATCGTGAACGAAAGAAAATAAAAAAAAGTGTTTTTTCTCAATTTCTCCGAAATTTTTCATCAGAAAAATTTTTGTTGTCGATTCTTTCAATGGACTCGAAAAACTGCATCGATTGCCGCAAATCGCATAAAAATCGGTTGATTCATTCGCGAGATATCGTGAACGAAAGAAAATAAAAAAAAGTGTTTTTCCTCAATTTCTCCGAAACTTTTCATCTGAAAAATTTTTGTTTTTGATTCTTTCAATGGACTTAAAAAAACTGCATCGATTGCCACAAATCGTATAAAAATCGGTCGATTCATTCAAAAGTTATGGCAGTTCAAAATTTCCAAAAATAGTGTTTTCGTAATTAAACTTAGCGGGAATTTACATGGATGGCCTTTAGGGTCAACCGTTTTCCAAATTTTTTTGCTAGTAGAATCAGCTCGGAAAGTGTTCGGAACATAATGCAAATATCTGATTATTTTAGCTCATAATAACTTTAAAATATTTTGTTTCTAGAGTAATTCTGGGTATTGTTGACAACTACCAAGAAATACATTTTTCCTTTTTTTTTTGTCAATATCTCTGTTATCCTTTGAGCTACAGACAAAATAAAAAAACCATTGTGTTTGACATCAAAAAAAGTAAACTTAAACTCAAACTTTTTAGTAAACTTAGTAAACTTTTTTATCTCTTGTAATTTTTTTGTAAAGTTAGCGGTTTTTGAGATATTTGGCATTAAAAATTATAAACGGCCGCCATTTTGAAAATATTAAATATAATTGTCTAATTTTTCGTACAGTGATAAAAGGTTACTCGACAAATAATTGTACAAAGTTTGAGCTCAATATCCTTTCTACTCCAAAAAATTTTAAGTATTTTGTAAAAAACACATACAGACAGACGAAAAAATAAGCCCCCTAGACCCATGTTTATATTGTAAGATATGTTTGTCTGGATCCCAGGAACATATTCACAAAAGGGGTCCAGAGAGTTCGGAGACACCCTGTATATAAAAATCTCGTGTCACATTGTTTGTTACCAAACTCCTCCGAAACGGCTTCACCGATTTTTATGAATTTTTTGTGTATATTTGGTTTGTTTGAGAATAGGTCGTAGGCTATTTTTTATACCCCTAGGTGATAAGGGTGGCCTTGAAACAATCCACAAAGCAATAAATATTGTTTGTTACACTTTCCTTAAAGTCAGAAAGCTGAAATTTTGTACCATTCATTTCTTGAAAATATATAAAAAGTAAACCAGATAACAACTTCTAAACCCAATAAATAGTAATTGGTATTCTTTAATTAAAGCTAGAGAGCTTGAAATTTGGCACTTATTAATTTTAAGAAAATTTAAAAAAATGTAAGCTGATCCATTCTATCTCGATCTGTGCATTCGCATATTAAAGACGTAGACTATCTGGGCAATCTGTTACATTCAGCTGAGACCAGGTCTGCAGATTTAGCGGTTGAAAAGAAGACGCTCTTCAGTCTGAATTCTTTATTCTTAGTGATTTAATTTATTTTCCACATAACGTGACGAAGACGATTGACGGGCAATCAATGAACAATAAATTAAATGCAAAACTAATTGAAAATACGCGTAATAATTCACTTTCGTGAAATAAAAGATGGAAGAAAACGAGAGAAAAATATTACAATTATGTAACATCGTGATGCAAAAAAATCCCCGGTATTCAGCTTATATGCTTATAGAAATTTGTAATGAAATTGTTCCATTTGGCTGCTGTAGATTGCAGTACAGTACAGATAGAACTTTGTTACTGTTTTTAACTGTTAAGGGTCTGCTGTAGTGGCGGCCATCTTGGATGTTTATCCCATAAGAGCAATGTTAAATTTCAAACCATTTATTTCGTTTAATTTTTATCACAAAATTGTTTGCAAGGTCTCATTTTAAGTACAGTCACAATACGCATCCGTCTTGCAATTTACATTTTTTTAAATGCTTTTGATTTGTTATGTAATTGACATTTTTTAAGTACAAAGTTTGAACTTTTTTCCTAACACAATACAAAATTAATAATGAAAAATAATTTGCAAGCCGGATCAGAAATTTTATAAAGTATATTCAGTTTTTTTTTTCAACACTCAATTACAAAAAATAGACTTATAAAATGGTTTGAAATGAGGCAATGTCAAAGCGTTCAGCTGCAAGAAATTGCACTGTTTAGATAAAGATACAGTGAGTTGCGTTTCCGGTTGCTTTCTCGTTTACTGGAGCAGACCCTTAAGCGCCTACTCAAAGAATCGCACGGCTGTATCTGGCCTGTCAGAACCGTTTCATTCTATCTTTTTAAAAAGATTTTAACTAACGGACGTGGACAATATTTAAACTACAACAGATGGAACCTTGTAACTACAACTAAAAGAAACTTATAGTGTAAGCTGGTTAGAATGAAAAGGTTGTAATATATAGAACCTGGTCTCTTAACAATTTTAAAATTTTGTTAAAGACAAGGTTGTAACTGTACAAAATCAACTCCTATGAAAGCGAGTGTACGCCCGTACGTGAGTAAGATATAATATAACAGCTCATTTCAGTTTAACAGTGCGATATAGTTTAACCGAACTTAAGTGGAAAATACGTGAGCTCACGTCTTCCGAAAATGTGGGAGCCCAGATATTTATCACGTGAGCTCACGAGTGAAGCCCGTGACAGTGAGACAAGTAGGACCAGTTTTTGTGCTCAGTGACTTGTCACCTTGTGGGAACGGTCTACGAGGAGGATGAGGAACAATTTTCATTTCAAATTCTAAATATTTCCTGCAAGTTAAAAAAATAACAATTACCCTTTGTTTTTTTGCAATAAACGCTCAAGCGGTTTTCCTTCTGCAGTTTGACGGTGAGCTAGGCGGGTGTAGTAGCCATTCATAACGCTCTGTAGCATCTCAGCTGGTATTTCTAGTGTGGATTGTCGGAGTTTTGCTTTCAAAGCTAATGCCAACAAGTAAAATTATGTCATTTTCAAAATGCCCAATGTAGTGACTTTAAACGGCCGCCATTTTGTGCAGGGTGAACCTGTTGACGTCTGAGTTGCGGCATTGTGTTCTCCTAAGATAGATCTTCATTTGATGGGCAACTCGAACTATCCTCCTATTTAACATTTTCCTCCTTCTCCCTGCGGGCCGTCCCGCTAAGGTGAAAAAATTTGAGTTGCTTCGAAAATTTGATTTTTTTTTAAAGAAACGATGTTCCAAGTTTTGTTGTGCAGTCTGCAATGGTTACAAAAATATAACGCTGTTCACAGACTTATGAGACACCATGTATCAACAAGGGTTTTCATAAATACTTGCGAAAAAAAATTGCTTATATAAAATAAAGCAGTTTTAGAACATTCATAAAATATGAATTTTTGGGGTAACAAACATTACAAAAAAAAGAAGAAGATATATTAAAACATTAATTTGTTAAGTTGTGATTATTGGAAGTTATGCAGGTTAGCATGTTTTGAAAAATTTCATTGTGATACCTTCATCCGTTGCTGAGCAAGTCGATTGTGACAGACAAGTAATATTACAAGGGCTAGCCGTAAACTCATTCTCTTTAATTACTTGAATGCAAAGCACTTTAATAAGTTATACGGTAGTTCCGTGCAATAAAACAATAACCATTAACTCAGTTTAATGTAGTGTATTTAATTAAATTCATAAACTTTAGACTTAGCCCAGTCGGTATAGGTTACAACTACCAGTAATTTGCAATACGGCTGAAAGTATGTAGATTAACATAAAAAAAAGTTTACCAGTCTATCGATTTCCCAAAGTCGAAAACAAAAATCGATTATCATTTTTGTTCCGATTATCCTTAATATTTTGAGCTGAGATGAAGATAGAGAAAAATAAAAAATACCACCGTGTAGGGGAGGTATTTTTCAACAAAAAAAGTCATATGTATTTATTTCGTCCGAGCAATGGTTTGTCTGGAAAAACATCGATAATGCAGGTATGTATTTTGCAGCAGGGGAAATCACTAAAAGGGAGAAATCTCATTCATATATGAAACGTTGGCTCATTCCAAATTGGCCGAATTTTAATATATCGAATTGAAACTTGACATAGGATTTAAAATATATATTTTAAATATTTATGCTGGGTCTCAGCTTGTTATCTTGAAAATTACCCGATCTAGAGCCACTTGAATTATCAATGGATTTCTCGATTTTAGGAGTACCGGACCCACCAATTCATTTTAAACAGCTCCAGTTTAGAAATGTTTTTAAAATATCAACCTGAAAGATTTTTTACAAGTTAAATATATAGATTCAAACAAGTTCAAAAAGTATAAACCTTTTTTATTATTTACTTTTCAAAGCACAAGTAACTTAAAAAAGTATAATTTTAGAGCTTTTTAGATTTTTTATAAAAACGCTTGAGTTAATCGGCTGCAGATTAGTCAATTTTTTAAATATAGTTTTTAAAATAAGTATAGCAAAAAACAATTGTGTTTTTAACTTCTGTACCAATTTTTAAATCGACATGTTCAAAAATGTCGAAAATGAAGTTGTTGAATCCAAAGGTGTTATAGTTAAAACGAGATAGGTAAAACGGAAGACTATTTTCAAGCGCCTAGTTATTAAAAATAGCATGACAAAAATCGTTCATGCTTACTAAGAATATTTATACTGGTGTACTCAACATCTAAAACAAATTTGATGTTGATATTCCAAAAATTGACGAAACTGGAATCGATTGAAATTAGTTCGTGGGTCCGGTACTCCTAAAATCGATAATCGAAATCGACTCCTACATCGGGTCATTTTCAAGATAACAAGCTGAGACTCAGCATAAATGTTTAAAATATATATTTTAACTCCTATACCAAGTTTCAATTCGATATATTAAAATTCGGCCAATTTAGAATGAGCCAACGCTTCATATATGAATAAGATGTCCCATTTTAGTGATTTCCCCTGCTGCAAAATACATACTTGCATTATCGAATTTTTTCCAGACAAACCATTGCTCGGACGAAATAAATAAATGTGACCTTTTTTGTTGAAAATACCTCCCCTACACGGTGGTATTTTTTATTTTTCTCTATCTTAAACAAAGCTCGAAATATTAACGATAATCGAAAAAAAATGATAATCGATTTTTGTTTTCGACTTTGGGAAATCGATAGACTGGTAAACTTTTTTTATGTTAATATACATACTTTAATGTACTTATATAAAAATAATCAGCCGTATTGTAAATTACTGGAACTTTTGGTCTAAATTTACCCCTACCGACTTTCCTAACTGTAGACAAACTACGGAGATGGGTTGATGCAGAAACAATTAAAAATAACGGAACTTGTCTCCGTCGTGTTAAGTGCGAAAGCTTTTTAAAAGTTTTGATATGCTCGAATAAAACTTTTATTCCGAAAGTTGTAACAAAATTATATTAATATCAAAGTGCTGAAACAATCATAGTTTGAATAACTTATACCATCGGTCCTCAAAGTGTGAGGCGCGACCCACCGGGGCGCGGACGTGGTGTTAGGAGGGCTCAATGCGTAAAAAATAAACAAAATGTATTACATATGAAGGGCTGAGGAGCCAAGGGGTATAAGTGTTGTGAGGTTAGTTTTGAGAAAACTCAGTTTAAAGTTAAACTGTTTCAATCCATTCCAGGTAAAACCGTGATCACTAAAATTAGTATATTTTTAATAGCTAGGTTCTAGAGTAACATAATAACAAAGATTAATTTTATTTTCATCCTCTTATTATTTGTTACCAGCCAATATTTGATAAAAGTTGTCACTTTACCCCTGAGCTGTTAACACGTTCACTGCTAAGGACGCACTTGTGAGCTTGACACAAAATATTGCGAGTACTTTCAATATACGACGCATTGCGTGCTTCGCACGCCATCCCCCGTATTTACAGTCTTTTCAATACACAACGCATTGCGTGCTTCGCACGCTAACCCGCGTATCGGGAGTATTTTCAATTCACAATGCAATGCGTGCTTCGCACGCCAACCCCCGCATTGGAAGTATTTTTAATGCACAGTGCATTGCGTGCTTCACACGCCAACCCCCTTATTAGGAGTATTTTTAATACACGGTGCATTGCGTGCTTCGCACGCCTACGCGCATATCGGGAGTATTTTCAATACACAATGCATTGCGTGCTTCGCACGCCAACCCCCTTACTAGGAGTATTTTTAATACACGGTGCATTGCGTGCTTCGCACGCCTACGCGCATATTGGGAGTATTTTCAATACACAATGTATTGCGTGCTTCGCACGCCAACCCCCTTATTAGGAGTATTTTTAATACATAATGTATTGCGTGCGAGTATTTTTAATACACAATGCATTGCGTGCTTCGCACGCCAACCCCCGTATTGGGAGAATTTTGAATACACAGGGCATTGCGTGCTTCGCAAGCCAACCGGCATTTTTAATACACACTATATGCTATGGACGCACATGTGCGTCTGCTTTAAAATATAAGTGATTATTACTTAGAAAGTTTTAAGGTTTAAAAAATAAAGTAATTTCTACTCATTTAGGCTATATATATAAAAAATAAGTCAGTTCCTAGCATAGGAAATTCGAAATTTGCGTAACGGTGAATTTGTTAACAGGAATTAGAAGTTATGTAATAAAACATAGGTTACAAGTAAATTACTTATGTAAAGTAAAGCGGCTTGCATCACATGTAAAGCGGCTTCTAAAGCTAAACAGCTCTTCTACGAAGTAGTTTTTTTTTTCGCCACTAGATCTCAGCACATGATAGTTATATTCCTTGGCCACAAACATTTTAAAGTGTTGAAGAGCAAGTTTCTGCACTTAACTCCACTATTCAAAAAATTTCACTTGTTCCCCTTGGCCTCTCAGCCCTTCATATAGACTCTAAAATAAATATATGAAGTGAAATAATATTAAACTAGCTAACCCGTACAGATATTTCACAAGTTAGGAGTAGGCCTACACTTACCTGATATAAGTACCTTTAAGTATGTACATTAACATAAAAAAAGTTTACCAGTCTATCGATTTCCCAAAGTCGAAAAAAAATCGATTATCATTTTTTTTCCGATTATCCTTAATATTTCGAGCTATGATGAAGATAGAGAAAAATTAAAAATACCACCGTGTAGAGGAGGTATTTTTCAATAAAAAAGGTCATATGTATTTATTTCCTCCGAGCAATGGTTTGTCTGGAAAAAATTCGATAATGCAGATATGTATTTTGCAGCAGGGGAAATCACTAAAAGGGGACATCTTATTCATATATGAAGCGTTGGGTCATTATAAATTGGCCGAATTTTAATATATCGAATTGAAACTTGACGTAGGAGTTAAAATATATATTTTAAACATTTATGCTGAGTCTCAGCTTGTTATCTTGAAAATGAACCGATCTAGAGCCACTTGACTTATCAATGGGTTTCTCGATTTTAGGAGTACCGGACCCACCAATTCATTTTAAACAGCTCCAGTTTAAAAAACTTTCAAAATATCAACCTGAAAGTTTTTTTACAAGTTAAATATATAGATTCAAACAAGTTGAAGGAGTATAATCCTTTTTCATTATTTACTTTTAAAAGCACAAGTAAATTAAAAAAGTATAATTTTAGACCATTTGAAATTTTTCATCAAAACGCTTGAGTTGATCAGCTGCAGATTAGTCATTTTTGAAAATATAGTTTTTAAAATAAGTATAGCAAAAAAAATTGTATTTTTAACTTCTGTACCAATTTTTAAATCGATATGTTCAAAAATGTCGAAAATGGAGTCGTTGAATCCAAAAGTGTTATAGTTAAAACGAGATAGGTAAAATAGAAGACTATTTTCAAGCGCCTTGTTTTTAAAAATAACAAGAAAAAAATCGTTCATACTTACTAAGAATATTTATACTGGTGTACTCAACTTGTAAAACAAATTTGGTGTTGATATTCTAAAAATTGACGAAACTGGAATAGATTGAAATTAGTTCGTGGGTCCGGTACTCCTAAATTCGATAATCGAAATCGACCCCTAGATCGGGTCATTTTCAAGATAACAAACTGAGACTCAGCATAAATGTTTAAAATATATATTTTAACTCCTACGTCAAGTTTCAATTCGATATATTAAAATTTGTCCAATTTAGAACGAGCCAACGCTTCATATATGAATTAGATGTCCCCGTTTTAGTGATTTCCCCTGCTGCAAAATACATACCTGCATTATCGATTTTTTTCCAGACAAACCATTGCTCGGAGGAAATAAATACATATGTCCTTTTTTATTGAAACATACCTCCTCTACACGGTGGTATTTTTAATTTTTCTCTATCTTCATCCTAGCTCGAAATATTAAGGATAATCGAAAAAGAAAATGATAATCGATTTTTTTTCGACTTTGGGAAATCGATAGACTGGTAAACTTTTTTTTATGTTAATCTACATACTTGAATGTTCTTACAAAAAAAAAAAAATCAGCCGTATTGTAAATTACTGGAACTTTTGGTCTAAAATTACCTCTACCGACTGGCCTATATAAAAATATATGTTGATTTAATTTGATTTATTTGCGTGATAGATTACAATTGCACATAGAATGTAAACAATCTAATAGATGTCCTGCTGGTTAAACAGATTGTTAATAGGTGGCGTCTTTCACTAGGAAGCATATGAATTTTCATGGGAAGGTTTTTTGGAACGAAGTTTCTTAACGCGGGTTGCGGTAGGAGTTAACAAATAGAAAATGTAACGCGTAACAAAAAAAGTCTTGTTAATTGGTTGCTATGGCAATGACAAATATAAAATACGAGTAACGAAAAAGCGTTATCAAATTGGTTGCTAAGGCAATGAATGTGAATACATTCAAGAAACATGTGCTTTGTTCAATTTAAACTAAGGGGAACGATAGTTCCGTTCGGCGTAGTTCAGATAGTATCGTCAAGCGCAGAAATACATTCAATAAACATAAAATGTTGGTTCATCAGTCTAGGCTTAACCTAAAATTATTGTGTGTACATTTAATATATTTTACCTGCCTTAAGGTCATGCCTACACATAAAATTACTTTCTAGGCCTAAAATAAAATTATTGTGTGTATGTTGCCGTTAAGACCGGTAAAATAAGTTAAACATACACACAATAATTTCAGGTTAGGAATAGAAAGTAATTTTAAATCTAGGCCTAACCTAAAATTACTGTAGGCCTACGTATGTTGCCGTTAAGACCGGTAAAATAAATTAAACATACACACAATAATTTTAGATTAGGAATAGAAAGTAATTTTAAGTCTAGGCCTAACCTAAAATTATTGCACGCATGTTGCCGTTAAGACCGGTAAAATAAATTAAACATACACACAATAATTTTAGGTTAGGAATAGAAAGTAATTTAAGTCTAGGCCTAACCTAAAATTATTGTATGTATGTTGCCGTTAAGACCGGTAAAATAAATTGAACACACATTAATTTTAGATTAGGCCTACAAAGTAATTTTAAGTCTGGGCCTAACCTAAAATTATTGCACGTATGTTGCCGTTAAGACCGGTAAAATAAATTAAACATACACACAATAATTTTAGATTAGGAATAAAAAGTAATTTTAAGTCTAGGCCTAACCTAAAATTATTGCACGTATGTTGCCGTTAAGACCGGTAAAATAAATTAAACATACACGCAATAATTTTAGGTTAGGAATAGAAAGTAATTTTAAGTCTAGGCTTAACCTAAAATTATTGTACGTATGTTACCGTTAAGACCGGTAAAATAAATTAAACATACACACAATAATTTTAGGTTAGGAATAGAAAGTAATTTTAAGTCTAGGCCTAACCTAAAATTATTGTATGTATGTTGCCGTTAAGACCGGTAAAATAAATTGAACACACATTAATTTTAGGTTAGGCCTACAAAGTAATTTTAAGTCTGGGCCTAACCTAAAATTATTGTATGTATGTTGCCGTTAAGACCGGTAAAATAAATTAAACATACACACAATAATTTTAGGTCAGGCCTAGACTGATGAACCAACATTTTATGTTTATTGAATGTATTTACAATGAATGGGCATTTAACTGTGTTTACCATATTTGCTGTGATGTTATAAATAATTCTACACTTTTATTATAATAACATTAAACGTATGGAACCGGTAAATATTTGTATAAAAACAATCTAATAATAAACGGCAATTGAAAGATTAAGAAAATTATGTGTGTATGTTGCCGTTAAGGCTGGTAAAAGGATTGAAGAAAATGCGTGATGAACTTAGTTCCTGACGGGAGTGCCACGATCGTACACATTTACTTATTATTATTTTTTTTTTTTAAGGTACGGAAACCTCTATACAATTTAGTCAAACTTTATGTTGTTCATGGGCTCAAGATAGTTTGTATTTCAAGAAATTGAAATTGATTTTGGGTATGGAATCGTTAAGTACATACTTATAAAACCAATTTATAAGAACAACCATAGCGTTAGTAATAAACTTGTATGGACGTTAGTTTTTGAATTTATATATTATTATTTTGTTTCAGGTTCACTCTTTGACATTTCGACACTTAACCCAGACTCCTTCATTTGGACTTGCCTAAACAAATAAGGTAATTCACACATTTTTGTTTTATTTTTAGTTCAGTCCTATTCATTACAAATAAAACGCAATTGTATTGTAGGAAAATACCTAACAATAACTTCTTGGTATTGTATGGAAAAAACTATCCTAAATACAAACTAAATAGAGGACCTTCTATAAAACCATGGGTATGTCGCTTCGGTGGTATATCTTAGAAAATTATACTATACGGTATGTTTGACCTCTTAATTGGTTTATCGCTTAAGGCTCGGCAGGAGAGAACAAATATTTCTGACTGGGTCGCAGCTCTCCAAATGGCAGAGATAGTTTTTCATTCTTCCGCTAGGAAATATGGAGCAGCGAAAAATAGAAGGTTACAGACGAAACTCTGACTGTAAACGTACTGAAATGCGCATGTGTGACAATGTACGCTAGTATGTGTTATTAAACACAACTTTCTCTCGCACAGTGAACATTAACGGATATATTATTTTTCTAGTATTCCTCCGCGAGCAACAAGTTGATCTGTTAACCACCAGAGTGCAGGCTAAACACTCGAGTAGGAACACAAATTCAGCGCGCACATGCTTCTACAATAACGTGGATTTTTTCGTCATATATTATCCAAAACTACTGAAATAACTTTTGTTTAAAAGATAATTAAACTTTGAATGTGGCGATCTTTTTACATTTTTTGATATTTGCATTATTGAATAAGAAAAAAATCGTAAACTTTTATTTTGAGTTAGGCTCTTCAAGGTTCACGGGGCGAGAAGGTCTCGAAGGGATTCCCCCTACACTCGACTTTCTATGCAAGTGAATTGGGAGGCGTTTTGCAGCCGAAGCACTCGAAATTGAAGCGGAAGAGACTCAAACTGTGCGAACTGTTGAGAACGGGAAAAATCGAGCGTGACGCTTGAAACGATGAGTTTTGTATTGTTGACCATGCAGGTAAAATTTGTGGAAAAAGTTGAAAAACAACTTTTTTTTATGCCAGGTGTTCGGAAAGTCTGGAAACGGTTTAATATTACGTATATAAGAAAAATTTAAAGGTAGATGTGATTGAGGAACCTACTCTATGTAAAAATACTATTTTATTAAGATATCAACAAAATTATTCGCCATCTTGGATCCGCCATTTTGAATGTAACTTTTTTTTTTTTATGACCATGTGATATATCAGTTCGATGTACATTTTCAAGAGAAAACCAACAGTGAAATTTTCACATCCATGTTCAACCGATTAAAAATGGCGGCCAAAAAACAATGAAATCGTGTTTTCTGATTTTGCTCAATTTTGCTGTACTATTATTTCTTTTAATATTTGTTATTATTCTTTTTGGATTCAGAATTAAATGAGCTTTTAAACGATTTGTCACACAACGATATTTGGGAGTATTTCAAATTTTTGAGTTACCGCCATTTTGATTTTTTCAAAATTGATTTCGAGTGGATCATCCAAATATCGTTGAGTGGAATATCGTTTGAAAGTTTATTTAATTCTAAATCAAAAATTAATAATAATTAACATTAAGAAAATAATAACCAGTACGTACGTGATTAACATACAATATAACAGATGATTTCACCCATCATCTGTAATACTTAAACAAAACCCAGGGTAGATTGTACTTTGTAGTTACGTTTACAACTTCAATCAATACAATTTCTTGTAAAGTTGATTTTTTAAGTATGAATTATAGAACTAATGTATGCTATAATACAAAGATTTGCTTTGAGTTTATAAACTGTACATAAATACAACCTTTCATCATCAATATATTCGTTTATACAAACTTAAAGAAGAGATACCTACTCGTTTAACTTCGGAAACATTCGTAATCTTCGTATAACATATAAACGTACTATTCGATTATTAATTTCTTCACGATAATATTAATAACTTCTAAATCATTTGATCTTATCAATATGAAATAAAAATCAATTAAAAGATAATATTTTTATCTTTATTTACATACAGTAATTATCCCTCGCCAACCCCCACCCCACGGAGGCTTCGCGATATCCGGGTGGCCCCGTTCAACTTTATTACTTTCTCACTATACTATAGTATAGAGAAAGTATAGTGATCGCAAAAAAAATCGATGTTGAGATTTTTGTGGAAATATCCGTTTTGGGACCCCCTGAGTCCAAAAAAGTGGTTTTTACAAAATGTGTGGTCTGTATGTATGTCTGTTATGTTTGCAAAGCTAGAGCAAAAACTATTCGATCGATTTCAAACAAATTTGCACCAGAGATGTCAAGTAGGCCTTTATAGATGCACGTAAAGCGGTTTTGAAACATTTTGAAAACAACCCCCTTTTCGGCAAAAAACCTCCAAAAAATCAGTTATTATTTTTTTATAAAAAACGGCTCTAACGATTTTGATAAAATTTGGCTTATTTGTAGCCTGTAATGTACCCTACCATATGCAAGAAACCGTATCTTTCTAAAAATTCTCGTTTAGCTAATAATAATAATAACTGATTTTTTGGCCATAAAGGTTTTTTTTTTCAAAACCCTTTTTCGTGCACCTATACAGGCCTAATTGACGTGTTTGGTGCAAATTTGTTCGAAATCGATCGAATAGTTTTCTCTCTAGATAATAATAATATTTATTATTTTTTAATTAATTTACCAACCTTCAAATGGTCCTGTTGATTTCCCCTCTACTGCTGCTAGG
>JAGFPH010006268.1:29581-53455 GCA_018207615.1 Philaenus spumarius
TTGTAAGTATTGTTTAAATTGGGTGTTCTACTATTGTAAGTATTGTTTAAATTGGGTGTTCTACTATTGTAAGTATTGCTTAAATTAGTGTTGAACTTGCTTACGTTTTATACAGACGTGTGTGTGTCTATATGTGTGTGTATGTTAAGGCTCGGCAGACCCAGCCACCATCTTGAATTTCAACTCCCATAAGAGCTATGTTAAACGGGTAATAAGATTACTGGAGTAATAATGATCAGAAAATTATTCTGAATGGGTCCTTTTAAAGGTTAGGACAGTTCGAATTAGAATATCTTTTAGTTTTTAAAAAAAGATAGGAAATAAAAAAGGCTACAAAAAAGGTGTCTTGACATTGTTTGCTAAAATGTACGGCTTCTTAAGTAATTTGTTTTGAAATTTTCAAACAGCCGCCATTTTGAAACGCATGATTGGATTTAATCGCTTATTTTTCTTGAGATAGACGATTGTTAGGTTAAACATCATGCCAAGTTTGAACTCACTCAGGCAAACTATTCTTTAGATATGAATTATTTTGTACAGAAAACAAAATGGCGGATATCTGGAAAACGAAACGTTTTCGGGCCTATGTTTATATGAACTCTTTTTCTTATTTTGACCCATAGAACCATTCCCCGAAGTTTGACACTTTACTTGGGACATCCTGTATGTAAAAGTCAAAATACGAATTAATTAAACAATCATCCTTAGTGTTCACGGTGGTTAATACATTTTCAAAATATTAGATCAAATAAAACTTTAATAAAACAAGAATATTTTTGAAATTTATGAAGTTTGACATTTTTGCCGCGGATAAGTAGAGAATTTGGGTCTGTCGCGGAAAAATCAGGACTTAGAGCCACCCTAGCTAAAACCAGATTCCATCTTAGTTCTTCCTTGTAGCCGTTTTATTAAATGAGCAGCTTCTAAGTTTCTAAAATGCATATAAACCTGTCTTGAAAGTCTTAGGTGACATTAATACAGTTTGTACGAAAAGGGCGAATGCAGGGGAAGGGGGGCGAATGCAAACTGAAAACTATTATGATTTATACTAGTAAGCCCCCCTAAAAATCACAAGCATACTAATTACACACACATCAGAAGTACATAATTTAAAAAAAATACTATTTAAAAACAACAGGCTGTATCTATGCTGACGGGGATTTTTAACGCGTTAAATGTGAACAATTATAAGTATTATAAAACTGTAGGCCTATTTGTTAAAATTTTGTATTTATATACGTTATTATATATGTAAAGAAAGATGAAAATATTATCTTTTGTTTTATATTTCATATTTATAGATCAAAAGATTTAGAAGTTATTTATATTACAGTGAAGAAATTAATAATCGAGTAAGTTATACGATGTTTTCGAAGTGAAACGAATATCTCTTCTTTAAGTTTGTATAAACGAATATATTGATGATAACCGGTCCTATTGATATAAAGTTTATAACCTCAAAGCAAATATTATAACGTACTGTGAAAATTCACAGGCAAATTAATTAGTTACACATTAGAAACACATCATTTTTACTTTCTCCACCCTATACGTAGTATATGGAGAAAGTATTGTTTTCGTAAAAATGTTCGAATTTGAATTTTCAGTTGAATTATCTGTTTTGGTGCTCCCAGAACCCCAAAAAAT
The DNA here is from genome assembly GCA_018207615.1 of Philaenus spumarius. Classification (NCBI taxonomy): domain Eukaryota; kingdom Metazoa; phylum Arthropoda; class Insecta; order Hemiptera; family Aphrophoridae; genus Philaenus; species Philaenus spumarius. The sequence continues at coordinate 31,229 of JAGFPH010006268.1, forward strand.
TGTTTAGTGCAATTATCTGTGTTGGTGCTCCCTGAACCCAAAAATATTTTTAGTGGAATTTTTTGTTTTGGTGCTCCCTGAACTCAAAAAAGTGTTTTTAACGTGGTGTCTGTCTGTCAGTGTGTCAGTATGTATACACGACCAGAGGGGACACTATTGGTCCGATTTTCATGAAATGTGGTATGTAGGTACTAAACCCTAATATCTCCAGGCGTTTTTTTCATTTTTTGGAATTTTTAATTTTTAAGGGTAATTTACCCCTAAAAACCCATAAAAAACGACAAAAATGCAAATTTCTCAAAAACGGCTCTAACGATTTTGATCAAATTTTCAGTATTTATAGTGCTTAAGATGCCAAACAAAATGACACCACCCGCTTTTATCAAAACTTCGGCGTTTCATAATTATGGGGAAATGTTAAAAAATAAACAAGTTTATGTTGTCAATCTAGCATCACGGCGACGGCCGCACGGGGTAGCACAACGGTAGCGAGGACGGCCAGTAATTCAAAGGTCGCGCGATCGAATCCCGCCTGGGACAATAACTTTTTTATACGATTGACGTAGGTAGAATATTATTTTTTTGTTTTGTTCTAAAAAGTAGTAAATAAAATGATTAAAAACAATATTATTTTGACTACAGTAAGTTGCGAGAAAGTTTGTGTCAGTTAACTGATACCGTTTATTTAAATACTATTTAAAAACAACAGATTTTATCTAGGCCTACCTAACTACGCTGTCGGGGATTTTTAAATCGGTAAATGTGTACAACTATAAGAATTATACAATTTATTGTAGGCCTATTTGTATTATTTTTTAAATTTATATACGTCATTATATATTTTATTTGTTTAATATATTGTAAGGAAGATAAAAATATTATCTTTTAATTGCTCTTTACTTCATATTGATAGATCAAATGATTTAGATGTTATTAATATTATAGTGAAGAAATTAATAATCGAATATGTGTATAGGTTATACGAAGATGTACGAATGTTAAACAAAAGTGAATCACTTCTTTAAATTATTTTTTATAAAATAGAATATATTGATGAAAAAAGGGAAAAAGGTTGTATTTATTACAGTGTATAACCTCAAAAGCAAATCTTATGACGTAATATAGCATACAAAATTTTGTTCTATAGCTCATATATAAAAAAAATCAACTCCACAAGAAATTATAACTTTTGAAGTTGTAAAAATAACCCCAAATTATAATCTACGCTGGGTTTTCTTTAAGTTAGGGTGACCATTGCCCCGGTTTTTTATCATAACATACGGTGTTGCGAAAAGTGATTTTGGGACCCACAAAAGTCCCGGAATTCAGTTTTAAATAGGTTTTATATTTTGATTGACGAAATATTTCACGATAAATTAATACATTTTAGGTTACTTCTCTAAGCAGACTGATTTGTCCGCAATTGAGTTGAATTTTATAACTACGTCTCAAAGAAGAAAGACACGATAAAGAAGGTCGAAAGCAGTGGATAATACCACTTTCTCCAAGAACAATCAACCCCATCTAAAAATACTCGGTAATATTTAACGCTTATGTTTATTTTATTTTATTGAAAATTCCATGATTACAATATTTTAAAATCTATAAAATTTGTTTTAAATAATATTTATATTAAATACTAGTAGATGCAGCAATGCTTCGCTATTGCTTGATTTAATTTAAAGGGTAGTAAAGTTATTCCATTGCATTACATTGACTTAAGTGATCAAATTGAAAAATGATTTTTAGGCCACTTAAGAATAAACTAAACAAATTTAGATTTATAGTTTGTAAACCTTTATATATAATACAGTAAACCTTTGCTTGCTTTTACCTAATCTAAAAAAACTGATAGTTGTGAAGAATTTAAAAAAACATGATTATAAATTGGTTGCAAATAAACATGTTTTGGTTCATTGTAGGCCTAACCTAAAATTATGTTCATTTTTTTATGCAAATCAGTTGTTTTATATATAATGTGTAACAACCAATGTTTGAATTGAATTAAAATATGGTAAGCATTTTTAGTTGATTTTTGTTTTTATTTACTTTAAGTTGGTCAATCTAACATAAAAAGTTGTTGATTTTGAAAAAATAATAAACAGATTACTAATTTGCTATGGTAATGAATGTAAACAAACATGTGTTACTAAGCATTTTATACGAACAGCTGTTTTTGTGCGCTATGGTCTTGAGTTCATACAAAAAGAGCCTGATTAGTTTTTCCAAGTTTGAAACTTTTTCGGGAAACTTTTCAAATTTTTCTTTATATAAAAACCTAGTTCGGACGATTACGAACATTTTAAAACAAAAAATAGCCAAATTTCTCCAGCCGTTCTCAAGTGATGCGCTTCACAGGAACAGCAATTCATTTTTATTATATAGATATTAAACAGATATAGAAGTAGGTCATAGTCAATTTTGTGTTTCTCCTTTTAATCAAAAGGCTATAATTAGGCCAATAAAATGTATTAATAGAACATAAATTTATATAAAAATACAAATATTTTATATTTTTTAAATCTGGGTACATGGTGGGGTCCCTTGGTACCCGATTAATTGTGTCCCGGTTTTCTCCGGAAATGATTTTGTTCACTCTAGTTTAAGTATTACAGATGATGGATCAAATCAGCTTGTTATATTATGTGTTACTCACGTACGGACGTACACTCGGCTTTATAGGAGTTGGTAATGCTTAATTCCATTTATTGGAAGCTTATAGTTGGTTTACATTTTAGCTAGGTACAGATACCGGCGCACTTGAGCAATGCTGGCACTTGAGCAAACCGCTACTAACCTGACTAAAAACATCAGTACCCGGTACATCTCTGTTTAACACGTTAAGGACGCACATGTGAGCTTGACACTAAACACTATGAGAAGCGGCCGACGCACAGTGCATTGCACACCAACCCCCATATTGGGAGTATTTTCAATACACAATGCATTGCGTGCTTCGCACGAGAACAACCGTATTGGCAGTATTTTCAATACACAATGCATTGCGTGCTTCGCACGCCAATCCTCGTGTTGGGAGTATTTTAAATACACAATGCATTGCGTGCTGTCACGCCAACCCCCGTATTTGGAGTATTTTCAATACACAATGCATTGCGTGCTGTCACGCCAACCCCCGTATTTGGAGTATTTTCAATACACAGTGCTTTGCACGCCAATTTTAAGACTGTCTGCTATGGACGCATATGTGCGTTCGCTTTAAAATATTAGTGATTATTACGTAGAAAGGTTCAAAAATAAATTAATTTCTACTCATTCAGGCTGTGAATATAAAAAATAAAAGGTCAGCTCTTAGCATAGGAAATACGAAATTTGCGTAGCGGTGAACATGTTAAGGGTGAAATAAACATCCACTAGTTTGTTTGAAGGATGAGTCACATTAGAAAGCGGTGTGGGAAAATGTTTTTTTTTCTCCACTTACGCCCTTTCCCCACACCCCCGGCCCATCGCGCAGGGCGTGGCCAAGTGCCAGGATTAACGCCGTTATCTCTAACTCAAGTAAGTTTCAATAATAAAGTTGAAAATACGATAAAGTCGAAAACATGCAGGCGATTCCAATCATAACAAACATTGTGGAAAAGTTTCCTACCGGAATGAGACAAAAGTACGGGACGTGGAAGTTGGAATCGCTAAACAGGAAGCGAGCAAAGTTTAACGTGACTGCTGTCAAAGCCGGTGACTGTTTAGATGCCATCAGACAACTAAGGTTGCGCGTTGCATGTAGTCTATCACGATGTAAATTAATTCATTGCCCAAGCCGTCAGCACGCAAACTGCACAGTTATTTGTAAACTTCTACCGACATTTTCTGATGTGTCTATCGCATTGCATTGTCCGGATAATGCACTTCCAATACTCTTATTTCAACTGTATTTATATCAAAGCCCACTAAAGAATACCGTTGAGGGACGGGCTTGTGTACACTGAGACCTTGAACGCTCCAATCGCCGTAGTGCGATGTTGTCACGTTCTTCCCACGCTTCTAACTGACTGCGGCTGACTCTACGCATTTATAATTCTTTAAACTGTGCGCTCTAGCCTCGAGCGGTAAATACCACCAGGAGTGTTCGAGGCTAGTAGATATGGCAACGCTGCGGGTCCATCCTATTGGCCGACTCGCAACGGTATTCTTTAGTGGGCTTTGATTTTTTTATAGTGTTTGTGAGGCCTTAAGCGCTGTGCACATTGGTGAAACCGGTTTCATGAAATTGGTCACACGGAAGAAACGGTTTTCCATCAGTTTCGTGATGGATTCCGATGACGACGATACGGTTTTGTTGCTGTGCTGGCTGCAAAATAAGAAACAAAACTGAAGTATTGGGTTCACCCGTTGATCAGGGAACGGCAACACAGTACTTAGCTCGTGAACTTAGAAGTGATCCCGTCAAATGTAAGGATTTATTTAGAATGTTGAAGCCACTTCTTGATCATTTGATGAAATTTTCATGATCGCATGCTGTTGCACAACTATATCAGGACATCAGAAGGAGTTCCATATACACCTAAAAACACTTTTTCTAACATTGAGGCCAGTCATGAAAATCAACATTTGCAAATTGATGCTTGCGCAAATTTTAGATCAGGGAATATCATACAAAATATGTTATTATTCAGCCATAGCAATTCCTCCACAAAAGCAGTTGATTCATGACAACAGCAATCACAGTAAAGACCACGAAAGAATACCGTTGAGGGACGGGCTTGTGTACACCGAGACCTTGAACACTCCAATCGCCTTAGTGCGACGTTGTCACGTTCTTCCCACGCTTCTAACTGAACGCGGCTGACTCGACGCATTTATAAATGTTTTTAAACTGTGCGCTCAAGCCTCGAGCGGTAAATACCAGGAGTGTTCGAGGCTAGTAGATATGGCAACGCTGCGCGCCCATCCCATTGGCCACCACGCAACGGTATTCTTTAGTGGTCTTTAATATAGGTACCCACCTCAGTTTATTGTTTTGTAATAACAAAGTAATTCACTCTTTCCCCCCTTTCAATCGATTGCCTTAGATGTTGGAAGTAGATTATAGGTATGCACCTAGTCATTGAAACATAGTATGGAAATCAGTATTAACATGGAAATAGTATAGACACTGTTGTTTTTCGACAGCTTCTGCCAACTTCGAATGAAATGTCTGCCATTTATTTACTGACCGCAGCACAGACGATTCGCAATTATTATAGAAATTCTTATGAAAATGTAAGTGACCAAAACCACTTGAAACTAAAGCAACATGAAACCGTTTTTCCGAATCGATCTAGACGCTTGGTTCCACTGAAACACTAACCTCGATAGCAAGACTCTCAAGGGGATTTGGGAAACAGTCTTGTTATTCAGGGACTCTTCTAGTTGACGTTCGTGTTATCAAGGTTATGTTGGCTAAAAGTCGTCCCATCAAAGTCACTTTCTTCTGAAACCCCTTTTTATATAGCAAGTGCATTTTTAATCAACCCTCACTAACACGTTTTGTTTGAAAAAGTACATTTTATTATTTATTGTACAGTAAAAAAGTATGTGTTGTAACTGGTTAGTAAACAAAAACGCACATTTACAGTACATACAACAAAAATTATTGTACCTAGTGCTGTACACTTAATTGAATAAGCGAAAATTAACATAGAAAAAACTGATAGAAACACACAAAATTATTTAACTTTAACTAAAAATAACTAATTAGCATCCTTCAAAACATCCGTTCCGTTGAGTCACGACCGTGGGAACTTTGCTCTGGAAAGGATGAAGTCGTGCTATAAAGGTCCGGTTGTATAAAACGACTTACTACTGAGGTTGAACTCTTGCTATAAAGGTTCGGTTTCGCAAAAAGACGTGCTATAGAGGGTTAGAGCTGCGATCTGTGTTGGGACAAAAATCAATGCTATTGGAGGTTTTAAAATAATAATAGTCGTGCTACAGAGGTATCTTTAACAATAAGTGTTGCTTCAAATTCAGGGGATTATAAAAATGCACTTTGTGTTATCGAGGAAGTCGTGTTATTGAGGGTCGTGGTAGCGAGTTTCTACAGTATAAGGAAAATGTTTGTTGCAAATTTCAGTTCCTCAAAAGCAAGGAGGCGTGGTGTTTGTAAGGCATTTCAATTATAATATGTGTTCGAGTATTATATAAATTTAATGGTATTTTAAAAACTAAATACTTGGAAAAAGTTATAACTCACTTGATAACGTTTTAAAGTATGCATAATGATGTTTCAGATAGTGTCCTACTTGGGAACCATTAAGCAATTTAAATTTTGAGGAAACGAAAGAGCCATATCTAAAAAAATCCCCTGACCCGGAAAAAATAAATACACGTGAACTTGAATTAAATAAATTATATTATTGAAAAAAAATAAAAATTAATGGGTAAATAATTATTGAATTAAGGGCTATCCGCCACCACTAAAACTAATTTTCTTATTGACAGTAATTATTCGGTGGGTGTTTTTATAGTTTATTGAAAGAAAAGTATACATTTACAAGGTTTTGGGGGATTGAATTTTCATTTTCTTAATTAAGGTTCTTTGGTATCCCTTGGACCGAGTTTGACTCGATCGGTGTTCGTCAAACAGCTGGTAGCACGCCGACTTAACCCCGTGTTGTCTGCTTACATTTCGCAAACACATGTATGGCATGTTGCGTGCGCACTTATTGCCAACTGGACTGCTTAATAATTCCCTTTTTACTTTCCTTACCCTATACTAGGTAAGGTAAGTATTGCGATCGACCCAAAAATTCGATGTCGAGTTTTCATAATATCTTTACGTTTCAAGGCCCCCTGAGTCCAAAAAATGCATTTTTGGCAATTGGTCTGTCTGTGTGTCTGTGTGTGTGTGTGTGTGTGTGTGTCCGGAGTGCACAGGGCAAACGGCTGGACGGATCGAACTGAAATTTACAGGATATCTTCAAACATGTAAACAATTAAACCCATGTAAATTTGAAGCAAATCGGAGGTGGTGTCTTACCGTGGGAGCGGTTTTTAGCACATTTTTGGTATTTACTCCAAATTCCCTCTAACGATTTTGATTAAACTTTGCTAACATACTCTACTCCGACCCCCTTAACACCCTATGTACGCGAAAGACCGTTAAAAATTCGTTGAAAAAGGTTATTACAAAAACCAAGTTATTTTGTTTTTATCTCTGAAATGGCTGGTCCTATCGACTTGAAAATGGCCTCATTAGATTCAGCGTCCAAAATAATGTCAAAAACGATACCCCACTCAACTTTTTCCATTTTTTCAAAAATTGCCCCCAAAAAGGGCGTTTTTGGGGGTAAAAATGTCTTTTTTTAAACTAGTCGTATTTGGTATCAAATTTGACATTTTGTGAGGTTAGAAATCGATTGAGACCAAAATCAGGTCCGTGGGATTAACCGTTTTGAAGTTAGTACCGCTTTATTCGAAACGGATACTCCTATTAACTCGAAAATGGTATCATCAATCTCTCGCTCGAGAAATTTGATAATTTGATACAGCATCTATTTTGGTAAGGAAAGTTGTGTGATGTGCACACCAGATGTTTATTGTTCATGTCAACTTGTATTACAGCACGGGATATAAATCACTCTGTGCAAACAACCGAGTCTCTTGTGATAAGAAATGAAGCGATCAGTTTGTATTTTATCCTCTTTTATTGTTTGCTGTTATCCACACTTTTACCGTTACACGAATAGAACTGGGCTCAATCAAATATAAAACGCAGGTTTTCTGTTTGTCCGCTCATGTACCAGAAACAGCTGATTACATTTTACTACTGCACTATCTTTGTTCTTCTGTTACCAATGATTGAGTATAGCCTACTACTGTACTCTGCAGCGAGCAAAGATAAGCGTTGCCGTCGAGGAAAACATTATAAGCTTATCCTACCGTCTGCTATGGTCAATGCTAAGTCAATATATGTAACAAAATATTATATCATATTTTGAAATTGCATAATTATAATAAATATAACTAGCTGACCCGGCAATGCTTCGCTATTGCATAATTGTTTTGGTGAAATAAATGCGACAAATGATCGTGATTTAGCAACTTTGACCCCCTCCCCCTAAGATTTCTAATTTTTTTAAACCCTTTCTTAGTGAGCACCTATGGCCCTAGAGGAAGCTACATACCAAATTTCGTTCTAATCCGTTCAGTAGTTTTTGAGAAATCTTGATTTAGTAAATTTGACCCCCCCAAACCCCCCTAAAATTTGGATTTTTTAAAAAAAAACCTTTCTTAGTTAGCACCTATGGCCCTAGAAGAAGCTACATACCAAATTTCGTTCCAATACGTTCAGTAGTTTTGGAGAAATCTAGATTTTTAGTTACTTTGATCCCCCCAAACCCCCATAAAATTTCGAGTTTTTTTTAAACCCTTTCTTAGCTAGCGCCTATGTCCCTAGAGGAAGCTACATACCAAATTTCATTCCAATCTGTTCGGTAGTTTTGAAGAAATCGTTTTTAAATAACTTTGATCCCCCCCAAACCCTCCCTAAAATTTCTAATTTTTTCAAACCCTTTCTTAGTGAGCACCTATGGCTCTAGAGGAAGCTACATACCAAATTTCATTTCAATCCGTTCGGTAGTTTTTGAGAAATGATGAGTGATGAATGAGTCAGTGGTATTTCGCTTTTATATATATAGATAATATAATCATTATAACACAGTAATATTATTATAATTATAATATTATTATGTAATAATATTATAATTAGAATAAGTATGCGAAAAATAGTGATCATTATAATGTAAGCATTATTTATTTAGTGACTAATGATTTTGAGTGAGGTATTAGTGTATGCACTCTACATAGAATTCTATGAATAATTAAATATGTAAGGGATAATTATTATAATAATAATACTATAATAACGTATTATAATATATTATATATCGTCTATTCCCTCTCCACGCGCTTACTTGTCTACATATACTATTAGCTGACAGGACAATGTTCGCTATTGCAATAATATAATTACCTACAGCAAATGTTACATCTTACAAAGTTATGTGTACTAATTGGTTTGTTCAACCCGGCATCCTATACCAACACAGTAAATACTACAATATTGTATGGACATTTGTTGTCATTACCTTTTAACTTAGCTATTATCCTTCATCCGATTGTTTTGACAGTTAGACCATCCGATAGGAAATCAAAAGGGCTACAAAAAAGGTGTCTTGACATTTTTCGTTAAAATGTACAGTTTTGGAGTAATTTAGGTTTGAAATTTTCGAACCGCCGCCATTTTGAAACGCATGATTGGATTTAATCGTTTATTTTTCTTGAGGTATATCACTGTTAGGTTAAACTTCATGCCAAGTTTGAACTCAATCAGTCAAACCGTTCTCTAGATATGAATTATTTTGTATAAAAAACAAAATGGCGGATATCTGGAAAACGAAGCGTTTGCGGACCTATGTTTATATGAACTTTTTTCAGTATTTTCACCAGTAGAACACGTCCTGCAATTCTTTCCGTTTCTTCCTATACACCCTGTATATAAATTAATTGCTGTTCGTTAGTCTCGCTAAAACTCGAGAACGACTGGACCGATTTGGCTAATTTTGATCTTGAATTATTTGTGGAAGTCCAGAGAAGGTTTAAAAGGTGAATAAATATGAATTGCTGTTCGTTAGCCTCGCTAAAACTCGAGAACGGCTTTATACAAAAGTTTAGGTCTTTTATTTATCGATTAAGGCAGTACGAAGTCTGCCGGGTCCGCTAGTGTTACATAAAAATATAACGGTGTCTGTCTGTCTAACGGTTACTCAATCACGTAAAAACTACTGGATGGATTTGAATGAAATTTGGCACACATATAGATCATGGCCTGGAATGAATCATAGGCTAGAATTCATTTATATTTAAGGGTTGAAACAACCTCTAAAACAGTAAATACTAATCACGTAAAAACTACTTAATGGATTTGAATGAAATTTGGTACACATATAGATCATAACCTGGAATGAAACATAGGCTAGAATTCATTTACATTTAAGGGTTGAAACAACCCCTAAAACAAATATTTATTGTTATACTTCCATTAAGACTAGAGAGCTGGAAATTTGTACATTTATTTCTTACAAGATATATATAAAAAGTAAACCATATTTGTATTTTTTAGTATACTGCTAAGGGGTAAAAATATAACAACCCCTAAAACAATACAAATTATTATATTTCCCATAAAGCTAGAGAGCTGGAAATTGGTACATTTATTTCATACAATACATATATACTATGTAAAACATATTTGCATTTTAAAGCGTACAGCTAAGGGGTGAAAATGTAATAACAACTTCTAAAACAATAAACATTTATTACTATGCGGTGAATCTTTGGACCGTGTGCGAAGCCACGGGTACCTGCTAGTATATTAATATTATAATCACTTATTATTATATACTATGTATCGTCTATTCCCTCTTCACGCTCTGACTTGTGTCTACGCAAAAAGTTTGCGTGACGCGAGTTTTCGGAAACATAGTCAAGCGAAAGTGCCCAACGGGCCAATAGAAGTTATTACTTCAAAAAAACGTCGATTCCTATTCCTTAATTCCTTTTTCGTGGTTGACCGGTTTCTATCTCTCTTGTTCAGACCATTATCAAATCCTTCACTACACAAAGGTTCGGTTCAGATGAACACCGTTAAAATATTTCACACAACACTTAAACGTGAACACAAAGCACATCACAAAACATTTAAAAAGTAAAATTCACTCGCGTGTGTTTCCGTAAAGGACATGTCCTGGTACACCAAGTGTCCTAAAGTTTGGATAGACTTAGGCATTATCAGTTTATCCCCCCCCCCCCTCCATACGTCGACATGTCTGTTGTTCACGGAATATTTATTTAAAAGGTTAAAACTAGGGTTCGAATTAAATAAATTTGTATTTATCATTTAAGACGTTATCAGGTGTATTTTTTAAAGCTTTGTATATTTCGTACTCTTCAAGAGTGTCCATTTTGCGGTTTTTATGGCAGAAGTGCAAGATATCCATATTTTCGTCAATGCTATTAAACATGTGGTTCTTATCAATAATATGATGGGTGAAACTCGAATTCTGTAGGGCCCTGGCTTTAGGGACATGTATCTTGTCTCGAGTGAACTTTTACGTCTGTCCAATGTAAAAATTATTGCAATTGGAACATTGTATTTGTTATTAGTGGTTTTATATTTAGTGATTAAGGCTTTATCAAGTCTATTGCTGGTTTTATAAAAAAAGCGTAATGCCATTTTGCTTCAGCTCTTTATCGCCCATTCGGTGTAGGTTACAACTACCAGTAATTTGCAATACGGCTGATATTTTTTATAAGGACCTTAAAGTATGTAGATAAATATCGAAAAAGTTTACCAGTCTATCGATTTCCCAAAGTCAAAAAAATCTATCAACATTTTTTTTCGATTATCCTTAATATTTCGAGCTGGGATGAAGATAGAGAAAATTAAAAAATACCACCGTGTAGTGGAGGTATTTTTCAATACAAAAGGTCATATGTATTTATTTCGTCCGAGCAATGGTTTGTCTGGAAAGAATTCAATAATGCAGGTTTGTGTTTTGCAGCAGGGGAAATCTCATTCATATATGAAGCGTTGGCTCATTCTAAATTGGCTGAATTTTAATATATCGAATTGAAACGTGACATATGAGTTAAAATATATATTTTAAACATTTATGCTGAGTCTCAGCTTGTTATCTTGAAAATGGCCCGATCTAGAGCCACTTGACTTATTATATTTAATGGGTTTCTCGATTTTAGGAGTACCGGATCCACGAACTAATTTGAATCAATTCCATTTTCTTCAATTTTTGGAATATCAACATCAAATTTGTTTTACAAGTTGAAAACACCAGCATAAATATTCTTAGTAAGTTGAACGATTTTTTTCATGTTACTTTTAAAAACGAGGCGCTTGAAAATAGTCTTCTGTTTTACCTATCTCGTTTTAACTATAACACTTTTGGATTCAACGACTCCATTTTCGACATTTTTGAACATATCGATTTAAAAATTGGTACAGAAGTTACAAACACAATTGTTTTTTGCCATACTTATTTTAAAAACTATATTTAAAAAATTGACTAATCTGCAGCCGATTAACTCAAGCGTTTTGATGAAAAATCTAAAATTATTCCTTTTTAAGTTACTTGTGCTTTGAAAAGTAAATAATAAAAAAGGTTCATACTCCTTGATCTTGTTTGAATCTATATATTTAACTTGTAAAAAAACTTTCAGATTGATATTTTGAAAATTTTCTATACTGGAGCTATTTAAAATGAGTTCGTGGGTCCGGTACTCCTAAAATCGAGAAACCCATTTTTTCAAGTGGCTCTAGATCGGGTAATAACAAGATAACAAGCTGAGACTCAGCATAAATGTTTAAAATATATATTTTAACTCCTATGTCAAGTTTCAATTCGATATATTAAAATTCAGCCAATTTAGAATGAGCCAACGCTTCATATATGAATAAGATTTCAACTTTTAGTGATTTCCCCTGCTGCAAAACACATAACCTGCATTATCGAATTTTTTCCAGACAAACCATTGCTCGGACGAAATAAATACATATGACCTTTTTTATTGAAAAATACTTCCTCTACACGGTGGTATTTTTTATTTTTTTCTCTATCTTCATCTCAGCTCGAAATATTAAGGATAATCGGGAAAAAAATGTTAATCGATTTTTTTTCGACTTTGGGAAATCGATAGACTGGTCAACTTTTTTTATGTAAATCTACATACTTTAATGTACTTACAAAAAAAAAATCAGCCGTATTGTAAATTACTGGAACTTTTGGTCTAAAATTACCTCTACCGACTGGCCTCTTACGCAAGTTGTGGTTTAAAGTCCCGCCGTATTTTATTTAGGCCTACACATACTCAGGTTTTTCATTATCCATAGTTCGGTTAATTTATGGTTAACTACATTATCTAAACCGCTACTGAAATCACTTCTTCATAACCAACACTGTTGCTAAATTCACACATGTTTCAATCTCCTAAACTGCTACAAAAATTCGCTGTTCCGATCCCACCGATACTAGCGACATCACAGCCGTTTTCATCACCTACATACACTGTTCTCATCTCATAAACTGCACTACCTCATCGATAAAACTGCACATATATACAGGTATACTGTTGCTATCACATAAAATACCGCTAAATTATCTTTTCCAATTACCTCAAATGCTAACGCACTGTTCAATACTAAATTTTCTGTTTCCCCCACTAAAACCTGCCCTGCTGTACATCCCTCTCTAGCAATCAGTTCACTTATTATACCTTAACAACGTCAACGTGTGTGCTGGGTTTCAAATCAAATTTGTAGCAAAGCAAGCAATAAACCCTAAGTATTCATCACCACCGTGTGAATGAGGAGGGGGGGGGGTAAGCGGCTTAGCACACGCTACGCTCCGGGGATGATATATTATCACTGCTCAACTCAAATGCTTATTTGCGGGAAAAAGCATCCCCGACGTGCAATAGAAATGTATTTTGAATTTATTATTTTCTATCTTCCTTTATGTTTACTTATCTTGTATTACATTTAATTCGTGTTTTGTTCAGAGCTTGCGCATATTTGAGCGCAATGTTCTCGTCATCTATGAATGGCCATAATAATAAGTGTTAAATTTCCTTTTTTATTTGTGCTATAAAGCACAAAATTGAAAAACTTTGAAAATATTAATCACATAAAAATGTTTGGACTAGAATTTTCTCTGTAAAACTAATTTATATTCTCCGTTTCCTAGCACAGTAATTTGTGTATACTTTTTCTAGTTTGCATTACTGTAAAAATGTTTAAAAAATGAAGTGCACAGAGTATAAAAAAATAACCAAATTAATACATTATTTGTGCGAGTTAATTATGGTTCTGCGTATAATAATTCATATACAGGTTGTCCTCGTACTCTCTGGTGCCCTTTGTGGATTTGTTCCTGCGATCAAGACAAACATATTTCACAAGATAAACATGGGTCTACGGTGCTTACTTTTTCTTCTGTCTTTCTGTACTTGTTTTTTACAAAATAATTTATATCCAGATAACGGTTTGACTGATTGAGTTCAAACTTGACGAAGTTATACCCAACAATGGTCTAGTTTAAGTAAAATAAGCGGTTATATCCAATCATACTGCTAGGAGTGGAAATAACGGCCTAACTGCCAGGGTTCAAAATAACGTATCACTAAGGTTTCAGGGGTTATACAATCAGAAACTAAACCAATTCATACACTTTAAAATTCTTAAATTACACCTTCTAGTGGTCAGTGGTAGAATGGCAGTATTCTTTTTACAATTGACAAACTACAATACCTAACTAATTTTATAATACTGTACAAATAAACTTGACAGTGCTACTCCAAGACGAAACACCCAGAATAGCTATGTTCATGTGATATTATTTCTGACTAGAACGAGCTTCTACTTTAATTACACCGAAACACAAATACTTTAAAGATGAATATTGTACCTGCCTACCTTCTCTGCCAATGCTCCCTCAGTACGTTCCGGCTGGAATTCCCTTGGCACAATCTCTCAAAACATCTAATCAAGGATCGATTTCCAATCAGCTGAGCCTCCGTCGCCTCACAGAACTGTCCCAACAGAGCCTTCTGCTGTCTCAAAAAACACTGTCCTGTTCAACCAAAAGGGCCTTCGGCCGTCTTCCAAAACACTGGCCCCGTATCTAGGTCAGTGTGACCTTTTTATAGTCTAACGTCTACAGTTTGTCCAAGTGTGTCTCTTTAAGTGTGCTTTGCTCTTGTCAGCTGTTTCACAACATTTGGCAGTATTGCCCAATGTTACCCTTCTTTCTGTGTCTATACAAGGTGATCAACTCAAGATGGCCACCATTGGGATCGCGGAAACTATAAAAGTTACAACAAACTTTTTCCCTTGCATTCAAAATACAGTATTAAAATTTCCAAAAACTCCGCCTAAAATTTTTCCAATATGACAGCCAACTTAATTTTTTCAAATGGAAGCCCCTATTTTTATGTTGAATTTCGATTGGGGACACAAATTTAGGACGTTTTTATTCTTTTGTATTTTTTCCTAAACCCAACCGTTTATAAGATACAGCCTCTCAAACATTTTCTATTTTATGTGGTTTTTTTAATTGAGCCACCATTGGGATCTCAGAAAGTATTAATTTGACAGCAAACTTTAAATAGGGAAACTTTCCTTGTTTTATGAGAAATTAAAAAATATGTAGTTAAAATATTTCTAAATAGGCGCCATTTTCCAATATGACGGTCAACTTTGAAATTTATAATGGAAACCCCATATTTTTTATGACGGATTTGAATTTTACATGCAATTTTAAGACGTTTTTATTCTTGGTGTTTTTTTTTTTTTTTTTTATTAACTTAACCGTTTAACCGCTAGGAGCGCTGAAAGTTTCAGAAACTCTTATTTCAACGTCATTTCAACGTTTCTTATTAGAGGCACGTTTTACCATTTATATGCAAACAATAAAAATTAACTCAAAGGGCAATATTATGTACAATGGAATGTTAAAAAGCTGTTGCAATTTGACAAATACTTTATTTTATACAAAAAACTTACTTAAATTCTTACACAATACACTGTGGTTGCGTTACCGATTTTTTTAACGGTATACTCCCAACATGCGAAATGGCGTGCGAAGCATTTTGCACTATTCAGCATCGTCGTGAATAGACTTATTTCCCAAATTGTTGGTTGAAACCCTAAAACATAGGCCTATAAACGTAATTTTGGAAATTTGCTCAACTCACGTCAGCAATTCAGCTGCGTGGTCGAATTATTTGATGATTCATTTTATATGTATTTTTTAATTCAACGGAAATTTCTAGCCTTCTTCAACGTGGTTATTTCTTTATAAATATGTATGCGATATTGGATTATTATTCCTGCATCTTTGTATTGGAGAAACGATCAAATCATCCCTCTATTGCATACTCTCGTCTATTTACCATAGCTTCTGCTTATCTTTTCTCTCCACGCCCTGGCAGGACGACCAGAAACAACCGAAAATAAAAGCATCCATGCGTGCTGTGAAGGATAAGCGCTCCATTGGAAATTATCCATGTGGAAACATTCAAAAGGAAAGGGTGAAAACGTCGGGGGGTGGGTAAGGTGACGGAGCGAGGCTAGAGGGAGATTCGGCGAAGTTGGTTTGTTATTTGTTGCGAATAAAGGCTTTGAGGTGGAGAAATGAAATTTGAGAAATTATAACTGGGTATGTCATATAACACGTATTATACACAGCGTGTCCCACGAAGAGATTGCTATTTTTTAATTAATACGCCGGACATATCGAACACTCTACAAACTGGAAACTCTACAGTTATATTACATAGATATGTAAAATAGTTACCCTCTAGTTTCATTTGCTTATGATCAATCAAATCGAAATGGCGGACTAAAAAATATGAACAATAATCTTATGAATAAAACCACTTATATTTACAAAATAATTTTACGTTTTAGTCAAAGTAATTTTATTTGCATAACCATTACAAATTGGTGATTTGAAATGAAAGAAAGTTAAAATTAAAAAATTACAATTAATTTTATCATCAAAATATTCGTTTATACAAATTTAAAGAAGAAACACCTTATTCGTTTAGCTTCGGAAACATTCGTACGTCTTCGTATAACATATAAACATATTCGATTATTAATTTCTTCACTATAATATTAATAACTTCTAAATCATTTGATCTTTAAATATGAAATACAAACCAGTAAAAAATAGGCCTACAGTTTTATAATCCTTATAATTGTACGGATTTACCGAGTTAAAAATCCTCGTCAGCATAGTTAGGTAGGCCTAGGTAAAGTGTGTTGTTTTTAAAATAGTATTTTGTATAAATGATGTTTTTTTCTAACGTGAAACTAATTAATCCGCCTGTGATTTTTCATGGGGGACTACTAGGTCCTAATATTAACAAATTAATATGTGCTTTGATGTTATAGTAAAAATGTCATTTTCCAGAACTTAGATTGTCTCTTACCTTGAAACGAAGCAAGATAAACTTATTAAGCTCCAGTTTGCGTTATTCTGTTTCTCTTTTAATATATTTTTTAATGGTGTATTACATAACCTTTACATTTGAAATTGTTAACCCCCCTACCCATTTCAAGCTGCCCATAATCATTGAGGTTTAGATATGTCAAAAAAATTGGTCCTATTATGCAACACGAGATGTACAGTACGATTTTTTTAACCTTGCCCTCGGCCACGATTGTACTAACCTGAATGATAACGTTAGCCGAGCGGCGTGAAACAGCGAAAACCGAGCTTCAATAACACTGTCATTAATTCACTTAGCAGCGGTGTAAAATTATAAAATTTTCACGGATACGCAGATAAGAACCATACGATTCGTACGATGTAAAAGAAAATCAATTACAAAACCTATTTCATATTTTAAAAATCAATATTACAACAATGTACTTTAATAATGACGTGAAATGTTCACACTGCTGGAAAGTTTTTTATTTGTTGGTCAGAGACAAAGTGTTAGCGAGAAAGATTTAGATAAAGGTCCAAATTAAATATTTTATTTGTAACATGTTTTCGTTTGACTTACGGTTTGCTCGGTACAGCGGTATAATGTGTGCGTTTCAATTAAAACTACACCTGGCCGGGGAGTAGGCCTACTTAGTGTCTGACATTTACCTTAACCATACCACAGTATTATTATTCGAATATTCGAACAAGTGACAATTAGTCTGTGACTCATTCAAGTAGTTTTTATTTCAATAATTTTATTCGAATAGTTATTCAATCATTTTTGTTTATTCTAAGTTTGTGGAACTGCCTTTACAATCCCTCCCCGCTACACCGCTAGCCCGCCGTGCGCTAGCCGAGCCGAGGGCACGGTTAAAAAAATCGTACTGTACACAATGTTTTGCTTACTTATTTTCAGTAACAATGGTAATAAAGGTGTTAAAGGGGCATTATGAACACTCTGCATACCTCCCTTAAGAGTTTTATATGTTGAAATTAAGTTTTCTTAAAAAAAAAACAATATTCCTTCGTTATTCGGGAAAATTCCACTAGAAAAAGATTTCCCCGAACATCCTCGCAGACTAACAAACAAAGTATACGTTTTAAATAATATATATCTAGATTTTCTAAAAAGAAAATACCTGTTTACTTCACAATAAATCACAGAACCCTCACGTAGAGTAAAACCTGTGTTCGATAATGCGCGAAGTCTGAAGAAAGCAGCAAAGGTTGCGTTTTGACTTTATATAAATCACATTTTTCATCCGCTTGTCGGAAGCGTTCACAGAAGTTATAAATCAAGGGGGAAAGTTTTCAGACGCAAAGTTTAAATGTTTCAGGGATATTGAGTTTCCAAAACTACTCTCGACTTCAAAGTCAAGTGGGCCGTGGTATCGTGCGCGCATGTCAAATGGAGTTTAACGATTTAGATACGTTGAAAGCGTATAATGAAATGTGCGGGGAAATTTTAATATCTCTTTTAATGAAAGTGGTGTTTTTAGTATTCTTTAAGAGAAAACGGAAAACAGGATCACTCGTCTGTCTGTCTGTCTGGCCGTGGTTTATTTTTTCAGGAACGTATAGAGGTAGGCCTACGAGCTAAATACCCGAACTTCGTACGAGGAGTTTTTTTTTTTTTTTTGCATCGCTATATTAAATAATTGTCCGACTATGTAAATAAAAATGTTAAACAATTAGGCCTACAGTTTTGTAATCTTTATTATTGTACACATTTACCGAGTTAAAAATCCCCGTCAGCATAGTGAGGTAGGCCTAGATAAGTATTCCTGTATGTTGTTTTTAAATAGTTTGTTTTTTAAACGATGTATTTCTGATGTGTATCTAATTAATCAGCCTCATCAGCCTGTGATATTTCACGGGGACTTACTAGTGTATTATTTTAATAAAAAATACAAAAGTGTTATTATTAATGTTAAGATTGTATTTTTTGTATCAGTAT
Source organism: Philaenus spumarius (assembly GCA_018207615.1). NCBI lineage: Eukaryota > Metazoa > Arthropoda > Insecta > Hemiptera > Aphrophoridae > Philaenus > Philaenus spumarius. The sequence continues at coordinate 50,195 of JAGFPH010006268.1, forward strand.
TAATATTCGTATAATAAAAGTACTAATTTCATTACTTAGTGGCAATACCGTACCTAATTTGTGTTCTGTGGGGGCGTTCAATGCGGCACGTTCGAACTGGCATAGGTTCCAATCCGGTCACTGCCTTTTATTAGCGAATTTCCATAGGAAAAATGAGCAACCAAGGTCGAGAGTAGCAAATGAGCACCGATCATGGTCCTTAGATCACGTTTTGGGGTGTCATTAAAAATCATATACAATATATATATGTTATATACTGTATATACCGCATTTTTAAGTCCGATTTGGTTCAAATTTGGTACACATGTTCGCTGTCTACATAGCTCGGACGAGTTCGTTAGCCAAAAAAATCCAACAATCAGAGACACGTTTTTTGACCGGAAGTAACTATTTTTTTAGATTTTTCCTACGAGAATGAATTTGTTTTTGAGTTTTTTAAAAATATAAATGTAGGACGATATTCTGTACATTTTGTTTTTTTACGCGACCTTATAGCTCTCTTGGTTCCCCCAAAATCGATCAAAACGTAAAGTACCATAGAAGTACAGGTCGGCCAAAACTTCTGTGCGCGCGAACGGTTCGCTACTAGCGGCACTAAAACATAGCGGCGTGGCGGGGCGCGTAGAACTGAACATAGTGGTTGTTTACATCGGATTATTGAACAAACTGGAAGTTCTATCGAAAATGTTTTCGAATAAATTTTGAAGATCAACAAATTAGCTTCAACTTTCTCGCTGGAAGTTTGTTTCAACCTCAAAAATAAAAAATTTCAGCGCTTACTGACTTTTTCGTGTCATGCTGTTACAACTTTCTAATCTTTTTCATTATTAAAAATTACGCATAATTTTAAACTAAAATTTATTTATACCGTTAGATGCGGTAATTCATGCAGAAAAGAAATATATAAATTTAATTGTAGTTTTATTATTCGTAAGAGGACCAGGAGCGTGTAAATGACAATGCGTCCACCGTTTTCTGCTCATTTGGGGAGCACTCCATGGTTTCTACCTCGCTGCGCTGTAGTAGCAAGACACGGATGTTTTCACATAAGTACCCCCGCCAACCCCCTCGCCTGGAACCGACCAGGTCTGGTCGTGCGCACAGAAATTTTGGCCGATCTGTACCCGGTTCAAAGCCATGTGGTGGACTCTATCGCGGGGATGGCGTGCGAAGCACGCAATGCATTGTGTATTGAAGATACTCTCAACCTGCAGAATTTCGTGCGAAGCACGCAATGTTTTGTGTATTGAAGATACTCCCAGTACGAGGGTTGGCGTGCGAAGCACGCAATGTTTTGCGTATTAAAGATGCTCCGAATATGCGGAATGGCGTGCGAAGCACCAAATGCATTGTGTATTGAAGATAACCCCAAAATTAGGAATGGCGTGCGAAGCACGCAATGCATTGTGTATTGAAGTACTCCCAATATGCGGAATGGAGTGCGAACCATTTTGCAGCCATTCAGCACCGTCGTGAATAGACCTATTTCCCAAATTGTTGGTTGAAACCCTAAAACGTAGGCCTATAAACTTAATTTTGGATATTTGCTCAACTCACGTCAGCGGTTCAGCTGCGTGGTCGAATTATTTGTACGTGTATTATTTCACTCGCCGCCGTTTATTAGTCGTACAACGTAAAATGACGGCGTAAAAAATAATTTACAACAATTTAGTATTTTGACGCGTTAAAGCGAGTTTAGTCACGTGATGATTCTCTGTTTACGTGACTCTGAAGTCAAGGAACTATATTCTCACAAAGACTTGTCGGACAATAAATCATTCCGCGCGTGTTCCCCACCCCCCTTGCATTGCACGCAGCATACGGACGTCCGATGTGATTAGAGTAATTTCTTACTTTTTTATGTTATAAATGTTCATTGTAATTAAGTAATTAATTCATCTTCCTGGAGACTGTGTTTTGATACCATGCGAAGATTGCACATTGTACATGAAATAGGGAGAATTGGCTACGTCGTCTTTAGTACATAAAATTTATTTGTTTGTTTTATACAGGGTGACAATTAAGTCTTGAGACGGTTTAATATTTCGTATTTAAGGAAAATTTTAAGATAGATGTGTTTGAGGCACCTACTCTATGTAAAAATACTATTTTATTAAGATTTCAAAAAATTTATCCACCATCTTGGATTCGCCATGTTGAATGTAACTTTGTTTTTTTTAAATAGGAAGGTGGTCATGTGATACATCATTTCGATGTAGGATTTCAAGAAAAAACCAGCCGTGAAATTTGCACATTGATATCTTTAACCGTTTAAAAATGGCGGTCAAAAAACAACGAAATCGTGTTTTCCGATTTTGCTCCATTTTGCTGTACTATTTTTTTTGTAATACTAATTATTATTCTTTTTGGATTTAGAATTAAATAAGCTTTCAAACGATGTGCCACACAACGATATTTGGGAGTATTTAAAATGTTTGAGTTACAGCCATTTTGATTTTTTCATAATTGATTTCGAGTGGTTCAACAAAATATCTTTGTGTGGCATATCATTTGATAGCTTATTTAATTATGAATCCAAAAAGAATAATAATTGATATTAAAAAAAAGATAGTGCAGCAAAATGGGGCAAAATCGGAAAACACTAATACTTTTTGGATTTAGAATTAAATAAGCTATCAAATGATATGCCACACAACGATATTTGGTTGAACCACTCGAAATCAATTATGAAAAAATCAAAATGGCTGTAACTCAAAAATTTTAAATACTTAATACTTAAATTTTAAAAAGCTTATTTAAAATAGTTATTATTACAAAAAAATAGTACAGCAAAATGAAGCAAATCGGAAAACACGATTTCATTGTTTTTTGGCCGCTATTTTTAAACGCTTAAAGATATGGATGTGAAAATTTCACCGTTGGTTTTTTCTTGAAATTCTACATCGAAATGATGTACCACATGACCACCTTCCTATTTAAAAAAAAAAAACAAAGTTACGTTCAAAATGGCGGATCCAAGATGGTGGATAAATTTTTTGAAATCTTAATAAAATAGTATTTTTTACATAGAGTAGGTACCTCAAACACATCTATCTTAAAATTTTCCTTATATACGAAATATTAAACCGTCTCAAGACTTAATTGTCACCCTGTATAGGTTGTAATACAACAGCTACAACTCTGGAACTACTGAACCGATTGAAAAAAATGTTTTTTCTAATAAAACGTTACACTATCCCTGAGTAACATAGGTTAGAATGCATTTTGATTAAAACATTTTTTATTTCAATATTTGTAAAT
>JAGFPH010006268.1:71652-81923 GCA_018207615.1 Philaenus spumarius
AAATTTCATTCCAATCTGTTCGGTAATTTTGGAGAAATCGTGATTTAATAACTTTGATCCCCCAAACTCACACCTAAAATTTCGAATTTTTTCAAACCCTTTCTTAGTGAACACTTATGGCCCTAGAGGAAGCTACATACCAAATTTCATTCCAATCCGTTCGGTAGTTTTGAAGAAATCGTGATTTAATAACTTTGATCCCCAAACTCCCACCTAAAATTTCGAATTTTTCAAACCCTTTCTTAGTGAGCACCTATGGCCCTAGAGGAAGCTACATAACAAATTGCATTCCAATCCGTTCGGTAGTTTTGAAGAAATCGTGATTTAATAACTTTAATCCCCCAAACTCCCCCATAAAATTTCGAATTTTTTCAAACCCTTTCTTAGTGAGCACCTATGGCCCTAGAGGAAGCTACATACCAAATTTCATTTCAATCCGTTCGGTAGTTTTTGAGAAATCGTGATGAGTGAGTCAGTGAGTGGTATTTCGCTTATATATATAGTCACACAGTCGCCGGGTCTCTTTTTCTTAGCATAAAACTGAACGCAAGTAAGAGAATTTTGACCGAACTAAATTTTCAATATCAAGAGAAGTCTGTTGCAAGACTCTAGGCGGATCCTCAAGACACCAAAACAAGATCCATATTTCTTCCGCAGTTAAACGCAATTTCAGTTAACCTAATTGTAAATCAGCTGTTTAGAAATTTGATACAAATACACGTTATACAGTAAAACGTAGCTTGCAGCTTGTTTAATGTCCCTCCCTTTAGTGTTGGCACTAAGCCAGGTTTCTTCTGCTTCACAGACGGATTTTGTTTCAGCAATTAACTGTTTCCCTGTATTTTGTGCACGACACGCTGTTTTGAGCGCATCTGTCTTTAAATGTCACATTTGCTTTTTGATGTGTTACTCAAAATAAATGTATTCGTAAATAAATACATCGACCCGCAACCTTTAAATGTTTTCTACTGGACAACTTTATTCGGGTAGTGTGCGAGATTTCACGTGAACTGCAAAATGCGCAGAACAGGGGAAGATTGTGCGCAAAAGTAGTGCCAGATTTACTGCACATCCGTCAGCAAAAGGCCAATCAGAATCTCTTGAACTCTAATATGAATTCGGCTTTGGTAAGAGAAAAGATACAAATTCGCCCACCCTGTAACGGCAGATAGGAATTCTGCCCCAAGCTTTTAGAATAGTTAAGGACGAGTTCTTCTGCATCGTATGAAAGACATGTTAGGTTAGGCTAAGCTACAAGCTATATAGGTCAGAAGCTTTGGAAGCTTAGGCCAACCGGAAATTTGGAGATACAAATTACTACCTAACAAAGGTATTGACGGGTCACGGGGATTTCGGTGCTTATCTCCACAGATTTAGGATAATTCGACCACGCAGCTGAACCGCTGACGTGAGTTTAGCAAATTTCCAACCAAAATTAAGCTTATAGGCTTTCAAGCGACAATTTGGGAAATAGGTCTATTCACGACGGTGCTGAATAGTTCGCACGCCATTCCGCATATTGGGAGTATCTTCAATACACAAAGCATTGCTTGCTTCGCACACCATTCCGCATATTGGGAGTATCTTCAATACACAAAGCATTGCTTGCTTCGCCCGACATTCCGCATATTGGGAGTCTCTTCAATACACAAAGCATTGCTTGCTTCGCACGCCATTCCGCATGTTGGGAGTATCTTCAATACACAAAGCATTGCTTGCTTCGCACGCCATTCCGCATATTGGGAGTATCTTCAATACACAAAGCATTGTTTGCTTCGCACGCCATTCCGCATATTGGGAGTCTCTTCAATACACAAAGCATTGCGTGCTTCGCACGCCAACCCCCCGTATTGGGACTATCTTCAATATACAATACATTGCGTGCTTCGCACGCCAACCCCATGGTAGAATCTACCAAATGGCTTTGAACCGAGTACTTCTATGGTATTTTACGTTTTGATCGATTTTGGGGGAACCAAGCGAGCTATAAGTCGCGTAAAAAACAAAATGTGCAGTATAATACAAATTATGCAGCAATCTCTTTTACTTTCTCACTATACTATAGTATAGAGAAAGTATAGTGATCGCAAAAAAAATCGATGTTGAGATTTTTGGGAAAATATCCGTTTTGGGACCCCCTGAGTCCAAAAAAGTGTTATTTTTACAAAATTTCTGTCTGTATGTATGTCTGTATGTCTGTATATATACAAAGCTAGATCGAAAACTATTCGACCGATTTCAAACAAATTTGCACCAGACATGTCAAGTACTTTTACTTTCTCAGTATACTATAGTACAGAGAAAGTATAGTGATCGTAAAAAAATCGATGTTGAGATTTTTGTGGAAATATCCGTTTTGGAACCCATTGAGTCCAAAAATTGGTTTTTACAAAATGTCTGTCTGTATTATGTCTGTATTATATGTCTGTATGTATACAAAGCTAGAGGGAAAACTATTCGATCGATTTCAAACAAATTTGCACCAGACATGTCAAGTAGGCTTGAATGGATGCACGAAAAACGGTTTTGAAATTTTTTGAAAAACGTCCCCCTTTTTGTCCAAAAACCCCCAAAAAATCAGTTATTATTTTTTAATAAAAAAACGGCTCTAACGATTTTGATAAAATTTGGCTTATTTGTAGCCTTTAATCGATGAATACTTAACATTTTAAGAAGCGAAACCTTATGCACTAAAAGGGAACACTAGTTGGTAGTTTACCGAGATTTAATCCGAGCGCCACCAGTCTTTTTGCAGGCTGCCGATCGGCGAATATATCTGTCTCTCTCGCCAACACACACAAAAAAACTCTCTCTTTCATCCCCAACCAGCCAACCCCAACGTTCCAAAGTCCAAGTTGGGGAGAAATGTACAGTCCGAGGTTTCGCTTCTTATAAGTGTTAAGTATTCATTGCTTTAATGTACCCTACCATATGCAAAATACCGCATCTATCTAAAAATTCCCGTTTAGCTAATAATAATAATAATAATAACTGATTTTTTGTGGGGTTTTTTGCCATAAAGGGGGTTGTTTTTCAAAACCTTTTTTCGTGCATCTGCACAGGCCTAATTGACGTGTTTGGTGCAAATTTGTTCGAAATTGTTTGAATAGTTTTCTCTCTAGATAATAATAATAATATTTATTACTTAATCTCATTCTTTAATAAATCACCTCTCCTACCCCACCTACAATTATGAAGTCACAGTGAATCTGTTTAGTAATTTAAATATGTTTGTGAGAAAGTATGTACCGGTTCCTGATACCGTTTATTTTTTACAAAATAATTCATATCTAGAGAAATGTTTGACTTATTGAGTTTAACCTAACAATGCTATATTGTCGCACAGTTGTGAATTACCCTGTGCAACCTAGTCCTGCCTGCGAACGTGATCCTCTAAATGTATTATACGGCCGCGTCTTGTAATTGGGTTGATCCTCCGACAGGAAGTGTTTGATTAGATAAAGCCATCTTGCAGCTCTTGCGTGCTTTCCAGTAATGAATCGTCAACGGCTGTATTGTATGAATACAGCTTTCTGTACTAATAGTATAATAATGCTTGTGTCAGTAACTAAACATTTTAAATTAGCGCCACTTTTGAACCATTAAGTGAACAATAAAAAACACATAAAATGGCCGACAGGCGGGTTTTTGTACCTACGTGAATATTATTATAACCTCTGCGAGCTTCTTACTGTAAATCCCTCCCTCCCATCACGCACATAATTAATTGTTTTTTGTTAAGGCTCGGAAGACCCAGCCACCATCTTGAATTTCAACTCCCATAAGAGCAATGCTAACCGAGTAATAAGACTACTGGAGTAACAATGATCAGAAAATTATTCTGAATGTGTCATTTTAAAGGTTAGGACAGTCCGAATGTGGATATATTTTAATTTTAAAAATTTGTTTTAACTTAATTTGTTCTTCGACTTGACTCAAAATCAAAGTTAGCGATTGTTTTTCTTATTCAAAAATGCAAATATCAAAAATGCAAATATCAAAAATGCAAAAAGATCACCACATTCGAAGTTCAACTACCTTTCAAATAAAAATAATTTCAATAATTTTTGATAATTTACGACGAAAAAATCCACGTTATTGTGGAAGCATGAGCGCGCCGAATTTGTGTTCCTACTCGAGTGTTTAGCCTGCACTCTGATGGTTATCACATCAACTTGTTGCTCGCGGAGGAATACTAGAAAAATAAAATATTCGTTAATGTTCAATGTGTGAGAGAAAGCTGTCACTACCATACATTGTCACGCATGCGCATTTCAGTACGTCTACAGTCTGGGTTACGTCTGTAACCCTCTATTTTCCGCCTTTATGACGCTGCCATATATTTGCTAGAGGAAGAATGAAAAACTAGCAAACTCAGTGCTAGTAGTAAACGTACTGAAATGCGCATACCTGAAAATGTATGGTAGTATGTGTTATTTCTTTCATGCATTGAACATTAACGGATATTTTATTTTTCTAGTATTCCTCCGCGAACAACAAGTTGATGTAATAACCACCAGAGTGCAGGCTCAACACTCGATTAGGAACACGAATTCGGCGCCTACATGCTTCCACAATAACGTGGAATTTTTCGTCATAAATTATCCAAAATTACTGAAAATAGTTTTAGTTGAAAGGTAATTAAACTTCGAATGTGGTGAATCATTTTATATTTGCGTTATTGAATAAGAAAAAATATCGCAAACTTTGATTTTTAGTTCAGTTAAAAACAAATTTTAAAACTAAAAGATATCCACATTCGGACTGTCCTAACCTTTAAAACGACACATTCAGAATAATTTTCTGATCATTATTACTCCAGTAATCTTATTAACCGTTTCACATTGCTCTTATGGGAGTTGAAATTCAAGATGGCGTCTGGGTCTGCCGAGCCTTAAAAATTAAGTGATGCAGAAGATGCTGCAGTGGCGGCTGCTGCAATTATCATTACAGTTGTTAGAAGCCAGCAAGATCGTCGTCGCCCGCAGAGGTTTTGGGTACGCCCAGCCTTCATCGAGGCAGAACAAATTACATAAAAAATTTATTGCTGGATGAGATTGACGAGTTGAATCTATATGTGACGCGGGCTTTAACAACTTTTTCAGAATGAATAATTCCGATTTTGAAAATTTATTAAACATGATTGCCCCATTCAGACGAACTATTTCAGTGAGCCAGCCTCTTGCAGTAACACTGCATGTTTTTGGCAATAAACTGAACGGAAAGAATGTTTATTAAGTTTCTATCAGTAAAGTTGAGCAACATGCTTCGACGCGTTTACACTGCTGTTGTCGATTCGACTTACTTTGACCCGTACCGACTTGATTCGGGTTGCGTTCGGTTCTACCCGACATGGTTCAACAAAGCCGGGCGACACGTACGCATTTGTTCGACATGGCCTATGACAATGACTGCGTATCGATAAAACGAAAAGTGCCAATGGTAAAAATTCAGACCAGGGAAGCAGGTATAAAAGTGCGCTTGCGCCATCGGCCGCTAGGATTCGTCGGTCACGGTCACATGATAATCGGACCTCTCTGTCTCTCCGTCTCTTTCCATCCTTGTCCCACACTCGGCTGGTAAAACGCGCCTAGAGAGCTCCTAGCGACTGATGGTGCAAACTCACACCTACTTTCCTAGACTGAATCCTTCCCATTTAAACTTATTTTCTTTCAGATGTCCCAATAGCTTCATTTTGGAATACTTATCTTTTTCCTGTAGCCATTTCTTAGCATATAATGCCCTATTTACTTTTCTCTTCTTTTGCAAAATATCATCGGTACTGCTAAGCAAAATTACAGCCAGTTTCTGCTTTCGTTCGTTATTCATTCTTGCTAAAACCAGTGCTCACAGGACACGTAATGTAAACAAACATAACAAAACAACCTTTCTTTAGCACTTCAAAACCCCTGGGAAGAAACTTTTGAAATTTGTTATTTAATCGCTCTGTTATGTATTCACCTTTTTTTATCGCTTCTCTTTAAATCAAAAGTATCTTCCCTTGTGTATCGTGTGCATCACCTCGGTATAAACGTTGCCTTACCGTTAACCTGACAACACATCTCAGTTGTAGGAATGGGTGGGGCGTTGTGGTTCGTGTTAGTTTACGGGTTACGGCCTAACACTTTTTAGCATGGAAATGGGCTCTCTTTGAATATGTCCTCTGTATGACAGAACCATATTTCGAGAGGGTTCATCAGTAACGTCCAACATTATTGAGGTACAACTTAGAATAAATTAAGGACTGTATTATGGAAAACGAAATGAATATCCAGCACCCCGTTGCGCAAGATATGTCAGCTTTCATTTTTTGTCTCATAAATGTTTAAGGATTATAAAATGCACAACTTTTATTTACAAAATAAATATTATTTTATGCTACGAAATAAACATACACGACCATTGAAAGCAATAAAAGTAAAATACATTTCTATTCGCCAGAGAGAACCTTTTCCCCGCAAATAAGCATTTGACTTGTTATAATAATTCAACCCCTGAGTGTAGCGTGTGCTAAGCCGTTTCATACTCCTTCCACAGCGGTGATGAATACTTGGGTTTATTGCTTGCTTCACTTTAAATTTGATTTAAAACCCGATGTACGCTTTGAGGTATTTAATTACAGTATGGACCTAAATGTGTAAAGAGCTAACTCAAAATAACCGAAATTCGACTGTATTGTTTTACGTTCTAGCTAAAAAATACTTTTACTTTCGTTTTAGCTTAATATAAAGATAAAACATTGAAATGTAGTAAAAGTTAAGAACGCCAGAATCTGTGAAATTGGTAGCAGTCGGTGCCAGGATCCGAGAATTTAGTAGCAGTTTATTAGACACAATCAGTGAATGTAGTAAAGTTTAGGTGTGGAATCTGTGAATTTAGGTTGTATAAACTGTAAATTTAGTAGCAATTTAACCCTTTGAGGACCAAGAAGTGATAAAATTTGAAAAAAACTATATATTTCTTTATTTTTGTGATTAATTAAGGTTGTTTAGTAAAATACATTTTTATTTTTTTTTACTGGTATTTTAGTAAATATATATATATGTACATGTATAAATAAATACCTTAGTAAAATTATGTAAAACAGCCCCAGCCGGAGACCAGATATCTAGTCATATCCCGTCAGCTTGGAAGCGAGCCAACCACCGTTTGCTTTACTTCCGCCCTCCTACCCTCAAACCACAGATATGATTAGATATCTGGTCTCCCTAGCCTAGATTCGAACCCAGAATCTTCTGATCAGGAAGACGCAACGTTATCTACTAGGCTACGGCTTGATTAAAGAAAACTGACAAATTAACAAAACTTCAGTTACTTTACTATCGACATAAATATTACGTGTAAAGTAAAAGTAAAGTAAAAGATAGTTTATCAGCACCATCTAGGAGTGGTTATAGGAAGTTTGCTTGGTTGCTCTTAACCCTCTATACCTTGCGCAAAGATTCGTGGCGGCTGAGAGCTTAGGACGGTCGGGTAGGTGTCCCTACCCCTAATTAGCCCTCGCTCGGCCGCTCCGGGTTTTGGTCATGAGTCACCTACTGGACTCAACGCACAGTCGGTAAATTTTTTTTGCATTTCACCATAAAGTGTAAAATAACGTCATTTTTGTAATCTGCATCAAATAACAAGAACATTAAGTCTAAACACGATATAATTGAGATGCTTTTAGGTATTCACATTGTTTTAAAATAAAAGACAGTTTACAGAACAAGATTAAGAATATTTAGTAACTAAAGCTATTAAAAATTTTACATTTGACGTGTTTTTCGGATTTGCATAAGCTGAAGTCGACGACCTAAAAAATTGTGTACCAATTTGCAATAATAAGAAAGGCAATTTACTGTTTATGAATTATTTAAATACGATCTTAATCAATTGATAGATAATTTATATGTTATCTACATATTATACACATTTAAAGACGCTTTAAACATACGCCTATTTAAAGAGCATTAATCAAGCCACATATATCTGCTAAAGGACGCATAAATAAACAGTTAATATACAATTGACTAGTAAATAGTCGAAATTAAGAAAATCTATTTTACTTGTCACTTTATTTGATCAATGATTAGTCTGACAAATTACATGGGGCTAAACAGATTTTCTTTTTCACGGATATGGTTTCACCTTCAGCTCCTGTGAAAATCTGGATAACACTTTATGCACAAAATTGTAAATAGCTATAGTTTGTAAATAATCTTAAAAATATATCTTGTTTTGTAAACTGTCTTTTATTTTAAAACAAATTTAATACTTAATAGCATCGCAATTATATTGTGTTTGGACTTAATGTGCTTGTTATTTAATGCAGATTACAAAAATGACGTTATTTTTACTCTTTACGGCGAAATGCAAAAAATTGTACCGACTGTGCATTGAGCCTAGTAGGTGACTCATGACCAAAACCCGGAGCGGTCGAGCGAGGGCTAATTAGGGGTAGGCACATATCCCCGACCGTTCTAAGCTCTCAGCCGCCACGAATCTTTGCGCAAGGTATAACTGTCAGACCACTCAAATTGAGTGGTCTCAACGCCCTGCCGTAGTGAATTGTGTAGTCTGTGAACTCAACTTGACTTGAATATTTCACCCACTAAAAATCATCCAATCGCAATAAATAATAAACCGTTGGAAAGGAAATGACCTAAACTTTAATTTTTGCATTTACAAGCTTTTTCTAAAACGTATATTTACATACGTAATCATCGTTGCAGTTTTTGAGTTTTGTAAAAGCCAATGTCGCGCGAATTTTAATGCGCCGAAACTACCTTTAATTCCCGTTTCTATGTCTCTCCTTACAGCCCGCCCGTTATTTTTTATGAGTTATATCTGTATACTGAAGGATTCATCACACTTTTACCTATCTGAAACTGCCATCCAATCAAAAATCGGACAAATAGTTTCAAAGATATGGGATTGTCTGTGAACCTTTGCAATTGAGCAGATTTCAACTAATAAAACAACACATTTTGCGTTCGAGATATCTTTTATAATTCGAATTATTTCAATAGACTTTTTGATATATATTTATAAACCAAAGTTCAATCTTTCATTTGGTGTAAAGCAAACTATATTTGACTTTTTAGATGTTATTCAAACAGCAGTTGAAAGTTCATATTTGCACAGATTTCATACTACCGCTTGAGTTTGCAAAACAAGGCTGTTTACATTGTCTTCAACGGTCATATTTTGAATTTCCTTTGTCCTCACGAGGTTTAATTTGTTTCATCTCACTTTTGTAATTCAATTGATTCTAAGTAAAACACTTTTATGATAAGGTAATATACAAGTATGCAGTTCAATTCTTTGATTTATTCTCTACACTTTGTTATAATAATATTTTGTTTATGGGCAAAGCATATATTAGTAAATTACGTTTCAAACTAGGCGGTTTTTTTAGCAATCGGAAATTTGGAACATTAAAACTGGTGTTTTCAAAATAAGAAATTTGAAATCGATAAATGTTTTTATACAGTTCTACTTAGAACTAAATTACGAAACTTTTTTACATTTACGAAAACATTACAAAAAATGTTTACTTCTTGTTATGTAGGCCTAAAGTTGAACTTTTTCCTTTCGTTACTGAACATTTTTTGCTTCTTGAGCTAATGACTTTTACAATTTTACATCAATAAATTTTTTAATTACTTATGTGGATTTTTTTTAACCTTTCTCTACAAAAAACGTATAGAACACTTTTGGATTGGTATACAATTACTATATTTGGCGAATTTTTGAAAATATGCTTGCACACACACCGAAATGACTTGGCGTTACAAAATATTAACATTGACAGTTGTAGGGTTAAGTTTGAATCTGTATAATTTGTATGTGTGAGACGTTTATAATAATAACTTAGATCAGTTTTTATTAAGTTAAGTAATTAATTTAAAGCAATATGATACTCTTTTAATAGAAATTACTGACAAATGAAAGACTAGAACATGTTTTAAAAAATTGGGGAAATCACACCATATAAATTGCCAATTGAAAGCAAGTACTAGCCAAGCAAGTCCTGCTTCCTGGTGGCATTTGTTGAAACTAGGTGTAGACCTGATGTTTTAAAGAACTGCAATGGTACTCTAAAGTACCTCCAGGCCTCAACTTGTAGATAAAGCCACTGTTACCTTTTATAAAGACAGTTGAATTGGTTGGTACTTAAAAGTACCGTCGGGAAACAAAGGGTTAAGCGATTAAAAAAAGTAAATTTACCAACTGTTTAGGTGACGGAAATAGTGAATTTAGCAGCAGTTTAGGTGACGGAAATAGTG
>JAGFPH010006269.1:2955-20055 GCA_018207615.1 Philaenus spumarius
TGTACATGGAACCATTAATCAATTGTACATCGAACCATTAATCAATTGTACATCGAACCATTAATCAATTGTAAATCTAACCATTAATCCATTGTAAATTTAACCATCAATGAATTGTAAATCAAGCCATTAATGAATTGTAAATCGAACCATTAATCAATTGTACATCGAACCATTAATCAATTCTACATCGAACCATTAATCAATTGTACAACGAACCATTAATCAATTGTACATCGAACCATTAATCAATTGTACATCGAACCATTAATCAATTGTACATCAAACCATTAATTCTTCTTTATCTTAGATTCGAAAACAACTGGAATTTAGTTAATTATTGCAGAATCCTGGTTTCCAAACACGGTCATTTGCTTATTTTTTACAAAAAATTAACGTATACATAGTAAGTGATTTCAGTTAAACTAATCTGTGATTTAATTATGGGCCTGCGTATAAACAATTAATTTCTATTCATTGTATATTAACACCTAAATGTCACAGTCTAGTGTTTGCAGAAAATAGCTGCCGCCTTGCAATTGCCTTGAGGCCGCTTAACAGTTAACAACTGGTCTTATTACATTTATTTATCTACTCACTTATTGGTCCTCAGCTGTCTTCTGTTCTCTGAGTCTAACAAGGTTTCTGACTTGAAATAATACGATGCTGTTCATCCCATGTATCAAACCCCAACCTATTTAAGAAATAAAGAAAGATTAATTTCATACTAATACACTAAATGCTTCACACACACACACACACACACACACACACACACACATCATAACAGAGAAAAGATAAGTGGGTAACCATTGGTTCGACCTATTGATCTTACACTGGCGGACCAACGCCTCACTAGTCTCAGTCATGTTGACACAAACATTCACTGTACATTCTATAAAACAACAATAATATGATTACTTACCATTTTTAAACAGGTCATCTTCTTCCTTTGTTCTTCAAATTCTTCGGTTTGAAGTAGAAAAGCTATTGAACGTTTACCTAAATTTCACATGGGAAAAGTTCTTAAAACTAAAAGAGCCCATGCGAAGACGGAGAAAACGATGTTTTCGGATGATGTTGGTTGAAAACATTAACGTTTTCTGATGAATTTGTTTTCTTATGAAAACACCTAAAAACCTGAAAAATTACATCCTAACAAAAACATACTATTTAAATACATCCTAACAAAAACATTATACCATAATTTTAACTTTATGAGGGGGGGGGGTTGAGGGGCCGCGGTTTCTAATGCAACCTCTAAATGTGTTGAGGAATTACGCCAGGAGATAGTGTAACAAAGTATGGTGTAGGCCTACACTCGGACAATTTTTCGAGTGCGTGCTGCGTAATTGTTGTATAATATGTTGTAGTGATTCCGTTGAGTGTAAGTGGCCTGAAAGAAAAATTACAAGTTAGTTAAATCAAACATGAAATAGTAATTTAAAACTAACTTGCTCCATTTCTTAGGCAACAATGTTAGTATTTAAAAATAAAATCAATTAAATTTATCTTAATCAAAGTGACTTATTACAGGGGAAATATAGTTAATTGAGAGTATATTTTACCAAAAAAAATCCCCACAGAAAACATCCCGCAAAGCAAATCCTGTTTAAGGCCCACTGCCCTACTCCTAATTCAAGTTCTCCAAAGTGAAACCTGTTACAAGGCCCACTGCCCTGCACTGCTGCCGGAAACATTTCTAAATTATCCCCCATAGTGTCAGTTAAATACATTTTAGAAACAAAAAATTCATATTATTAAAAGTTATAAAAAGAGGTACGGTAATAATTATTATTGAGTGCAATAATGAATTATAATACTCAATAACTAATTTGTCAGAAAAAATTATTTTAAATGAAATTCATTATTTGGAAAATTTAAAAAAAGTAATACAGTACCGCCTACTTTTTATCCAGAAAAATGTCTTAATTGTTCGCCATAGTGACAGAGCTACAGCCAACTATGTTTTAGAAAGGTTAAATATGTTTTAGAAAGGAAAAAAAAGATATTTATTACTATTAAAAAAGAAGTTATTTAATATTGTTTACACTAAAACGATTATTAATGTGTTTTATAAATATGTATTTTATTATTCAGTGCAATAATGTATGTAATAATAAATAATTAATTTGTCAGAAGAAATAATTGTAATTAAACTTATTATTATTAGGAAAATTAATAAAAGGAATACAGTTAAAATGATTAAAGATTTTTTCATAGAGTATACTTTTCTACTAAAATTGTTGATTAAGAATAATGTGAGCAAGTCTTAAAACTATAGGAGGGAACATGCAGCCAACCTCGTAGGGACCAAGTGATAAGTTTTGAAAATATTTGCATTATGATTTAAACACAGTTTCCATATTTTTTGTTACAACTTTAGTACAATGACAAAGTCAAACTAACAATGTATAAGTGGTTTCAACTACTAGGTTTTACTGTATATACTGTATTTTGCTATTACTAATGTGTTTTATAAAGATGTAACTATTGAGTACATACAAAGAATAAAATGTATAATATTTGATAACATAATTGTAGATTTGACAGAAGAAATTATTTGTTTATAAATCAGAAATAATTTAATATTAAATATCAATTATTAGGTTTGTGTTCCACATTCTAATTTTGTTTTATTTTTAATACACGCAATAGGCTACTGTATTATGATGTTGTTATTGTGGTTAAAACTATGCCTAGACATAAAGTGAGCCAAATACTGCAAGCAGATCTAAATAAACCAGTGATTGGTGCAACAAAACTCACAAAATACAATGTCATGGTTTAAACATTCCCTGACTTCATAAACTAAAGACAAGAGATCGAAGCCTAAAACAATTATGAACTGGAAACCATATATGTCCTATAGTAATCAAACTTTACAATCGCGGATCTAGGGGGCACAGAGGGCAAGTGCCCCCCCCCCCTCCAAGGAAAAAATTGTTAGGTTTCAATTTATTTTGAAACTGTACAATAGTTAAAATTTAAAATAAATTGTTTTTGTGTTGTTCAATTTTTATACAAGAATAAAAAAAACAACACAACAACAATATTTTTATGATGCTTAATTCTTCTGACGGTATCGTGTTGCTGCTAAACTAAATCGGGGTAAAATTCAGTCCGTCTGTGTAGACTGTAACCATGATTGATAGTTTCGCCAAATGACCGACAGAGCGTATAGAAGCGCTAAGTGCTGCCACCACTGCTACTGTTTTCGTTTTGTTTATGTTTAGTTTGGAAAAGCTCAAAATCTGGCCACTAAAATTGGAACTGAACTAAAAAACCTCGAGTTGTTGGTTCTCAAAAACATAGGTAAATTTTGTTGACTGTGGTACGCTAAAAGAATACTTCAGAATTTCCACTTATGTCCTTTTTCTTGATTTTCTTATCAGTGAAATTGTCTCTAGGTTTCCGAAAACACAAACGGTCCAAATTGGAAAGCTTCAAAATCTCCTGCCTAAGGAGGGAAAGTTTCAAGAAGACTATGAAGACTTGGTTGTGGATGGTGCCAGATTCTATGAAAATGACCTGCCACGTTATGATGCGTTAAAAGGAGAGCTGAGTATGTGAAAACACATGTGGGGTTCAAGTTCAGATAGTTTCCCGAAACACCCAGGCCTTGCCATGAAACACTTGTGAACATAAGACCTTCCAAACATAAATGTTTTGTACCATACCCGTCACTACGAGTACAGCTGAGCGGTCTTTTTCAGCTCTGCGAAGGATGAAAACATACCTAAGGACTACTATGACGGAGGATCGATTTAATGGACTCGCAAATTTACACATCAATCAAGAAATCGCTTCAAAGATCATAGCAGAAGAAGTTTTGATGTTGTTTGCTAAAAAAAAAAAACACAAGAGAAAGTTATCTTTTGCAATTGCAAAAAAATTAACATTTTATTAGGTGTATTTTGATTTATTTTGTTGTAGATATTGAACCATACTTTTTTATATTTCCTGTGTGACACTGTCAGTGTGAATATACTGTATTAAATGGTTTGAAGTTACCTGTATTGTATACCAATTTTTTTATTAGCTTAAAACCCGAATGTAAAACTAGTTTTCAAACTCAATTTAATCATGACTTAAATCATTTTCCTGGAAGGTATCCCCCGGTGTCCCCACCAAACTTAAATCCTCTATCCGCCCCTGAAACTTTATAAAACTAAGACAAAACCAAAACAGAAAACACTACAAAACTAAGGACCAAAACTAAGGAGAAACCAAAGTATATACTACTAATAAACAACCGAGGAGAAACTACAATACAAACGACAAATCACTAACCAAAACAACTTAAAAAATAGTCATAAACTGAAAATCACAAACTAAATAACAGCCCATATTGATCAACAATCTAAAAAAAAAACTTCTCCACAACAAAATGCCAACAAAACAGACTCAACTTTAAGTTTTGACAACAAATTTTGTTTTAACCAATCCTTTTGTATATTTGTACACTTTGCTGACTTTGCCTAGTGTTTATTCAATGCATACTGGTTGCTTTC
Organism: Philaenus spumarius; assembly: GCA_018207615.1. Lineage (NCBI taxonomy): Eukaryota > Metazoa > Arthropoda > Insecta > Hemiptera > Aphrophoridae > Philaenus > Philaenus spumarius. Next base: position 7,470 of record JAGFPH010006269.1, read on the forward strand.
AGTATTTGAAACTCAACAATAGTTAGCGCTTGTGTGTATAATTTTAAAGAACTAATTGAATACATTCAAATTATAGCAGTGATTGGGCATATTTAACGTGTATGAACATTAAAATATGTTTAGTTATTATTATAATCAGATGTTTAAATCAATAATTAGTAAAATAAGAAATGTAATGAAATAAAAATAGGAAATGAGTACAATGGGAGGGCAGGGAGGAACACGAAAACCATTAAAACATACGACAATGGACGGATGAAAATTTTTATTCCATTACATTTCAGGGATTCCATCATAACTTTGTAAGTATAACTGGGAGTCAGAGCCAGGGTGACGGCTTAAGTAACCTTAACTTAAAGGGGGTGGGCTTCTCCGGACCTGAAAATAAACAAAATAAAAAATAAAAGAACCTGAAAATAATAAAAAAACTGAAAATAAAAAATGAAACTAAAAAACAAAATAAATAACCTAAAAAAAATAATTAAAAAACTCGAAAAAGGAATATAAAAAAGGAAACTGAAAGAAAGTACAAAGGCCAAATATGGCCTGTATGGAGTGTCCCTGACTCTGAAGTTATATACAAGGAAAAACCTTCAAAGGCATGATGTACTCGAGGCAGGCTGACATGTTTTGGTTTTACTATGTTACTTACTGGACTTCACTTCACAATAGATCCAGGCGATGACCTTAGACTACCACTAACCTTTAGTCTTCATGCTCTGGAAGACTCAAACCTGAAACAAGAAGATTTTCTACATAATTTGTGTCGTTGAGACTAAAATGTAAATGTCAGTAAGAACACAATGTCTAAGATAAAACCAGTCCCACGATAACAACAGAAGCATTGTAATGTGACTGTGTTTAGATTGGACATGCTGTAATTGTAGGTATATTTGGTAAACAAGGTAATAGCACAGTAAAATTATACCAAAACACACTCAAACTAGAGAATCCAAAAAAACAAAGGTCTGATTGTTGGAAGTGTTTATTATCCTTTGTTCTAAATGTGGTAAAAAGTCTCCACCGAATTAGCGTTGGGTTTGGGGGTGGGAGGGGGTGGAAGGTGTAAAACCTGTGTGTTTTCTAGGTTTTTTACAAATATCTCGTAAAACCCTTCACTTTAGAGCTTAGTTTGTTCTATAACTTTTTAAAGTACGTTAAATTCTCCACAAAAATGGTTATATACGCTTTTTTGCTACGATCAATAGTATTGGAGATATGGAGGGGGGTAAAGTAAGGTATTTTTGTAGGTATGGTTGAAAACCTGTTTAAATTAACAATTTCTCAACGATTTACCGTATATAATTACCATTATGGGGGTATGTTTTGATAAGATAATTCAGCAGACATGTGGTTGAGTGTTTGATAGGCCCTTTGCTCTAAATGTGGTAAAAAGTCTCCTCCGAAAAACCATCGAGGTTTGGAGTGGGAGAGGGTGGAAGGTGTAAAAACTGTGTGTTTCGAGATTTTTTGCAAATATCTCGTAAATCCTTTACTTTAGAGCTTCGTTTTAAGGTTTAGAGAACTTTTTAAGGTAAGTTTAAGTAAGTTCAAACATTTATTTATACTTTTTGCTATTTCTTGTTGATTTACCGCATAATTAACATTAGGGGGTTGTTGTGATAATACAGTTCAGCAGATATGTGGTTGAGTGTTTGTTGTATGCTTTCAGTTTCCAAGCCTGGATCAAATTCAGTCTGGAAGCGAAGATCTCATTCTAGATATTTGTACTTTTTGGGGGGAAAATTTTAAAAAGATTTTGCTGCTCCATTAGTTTTGAGGCAAACTGGCAAGACTCCTTGTTTAGGACCTATGGTGTAAGGTTGTCACTCCCTGTAAGATAGGAGAGGTTTTAGAGGAGGAAGTGGGCCAAAGAGGAGGCATGGTCTAGTGGTAAATTGTCCAGTGTGGAATCGCTCACAAGCTTTCGGAAATAGACTTTGAGGTGCATCTGAGTGTACTTCCCTAAGATTTTTTTTAATTCTAAGGACTAAAACACATTTGAAATGAAAAAATGGGCCTTACCAAGGACATTAAAACATTCTAAAGTTTTTAGCTGTCAGCTGTTGAAGTTCTAACAAGTCTAAAAATAAGGCGTCAAAGCTCCTTACTAGTCTCACATTTCATATAAATAATGAAAGTAGATTTAGCTTCCATTCTTGTAGATTTGTCAATTATGAATACAATTTCTCCAGAAATGTCTAAAGCAAGTCGATTTATTCTTTTTTTATTATTTCTTCCGAAACGTGACTTATAATATCTGTGGCACTAAATCTGAAATGCAATCCAACAAATATATACACGCCATTTAGCTTTAGCTAAAAATAATCCGAAATGGCTAGGTAGTATGGTTACCTAAAGATTTTTGTAGTCGATTTCAGGTGAGATGAGTTGATTCTGATTTCGCCTTTGCAGTTAACGTCACTCCTACTTCGTGATTTGCGATTGTTTAGTAAAAAAAAAAAGAAGTAAGCTGGTAAGTAACAGCAAAATAACACCATTCTTTTGAAATCGCTGTGCTCTCCTTTTTAAAAACACCGTGATGGGGAAACTTCCATGCATACCGTACGCCCTGATTTACCATTTTGGCTATCGAGCCAAGGAAACGAATCTTTCTTTCAAACGCACATTTTCCTACTCCATATAGAGGGCTAACTTGTTGGGTCTATATTACTGTCCGGTTCAAAGTTTAATTCTATATCGTTGTCATCACACACGGATGAACATTTTTGTTTTCATTTACATTAGGCTGGTCATTTGTCGCATCCACAGGTAGGTAGGTGTCAGTATTCAGTTTTGTGGTAGGGCCTACATGTTTCACTTTCTGAAGGTACCGAAACATTTAGAGTCTGGTTCCGAGGTCAGTCTCTGGTCTCCTAGTTCTGGTTCGATCTCTCACTTTTATGTCGATTAAAAGAGGACATTTATGTTTTTTGCGCTCCATGGTAATAACAGTTAAATATAAAGAGTACACTTTTGTACCTTTAAAAACTGTATGCCACTTAAACCAAAAAACTATATGGTTATTTGAAAATTTAAATTAAAGAACTGCAGCATACATAAACGTAAACAACTGTCGGTTGATTTCAACTATCAAGTTCCAACACGATAGTCTCCGACTGCAACGAAGGGAGAAGAATCATGAAGTGCAAGGCCAACTTTGCTCCCCCTCCACGTTCAACTAATACCCGCCCTTATTCAGAACGTATTCAAAGATAATTAATTTGCCCATTATTAAGTACAACCAATAAGTAAATTTGCGAGCGAACAAAATAAAAATTAAAAAATCTGTGTGGGAACGTCAGTCCCCCGTGTTAGTGTCCCACTACACCCATGAGAGGGGGTTTGTGTCTTGTACCCCCACCATAATACCAAAAACGTATAGAACCATATTTGTGAACAATTTAAATACCTTAAAAATTTATTGAACAAACCAAGCTCTAAAGTGAAGGGTTTACAAGACATTTGCAAAGAAACCTCAAAAACACACAGTTTTTACACCTTCCACTCCCTCCCACCCCAAAACCTGACGCTATTTCGGTGGAGACTTTTTACCACATTTACAGCAAAGGGTCTATCAAATCTGGGCTCTATAACAAGGGCTAAACCGTTTCTTTGTGCCGTCAGTTTCACTCTGACGTCACCATGCTGATACACGCAAGCTGGTAATATTTTAGTAATGTGTGCGCAGTCGTTAACTCGCTGTTGTAACTCGATGGAAAGGCTTCAGTAAAATAAAATTTAGATATTCTTAATCTCCATAAAGTACGGATTCTAACAGTATAAAAAACTTTTATTTTAACAGGTACTTCGAATTTTAATAATTGAAAATATTTGAGAATTATCACAGGCTGACATGGAAAAGTTACTAAGCGAGGAATTTTTTTATTTTTGGGTTATAAACAAACTTTCAGCGGGAAAGTTGTAGCCAATGAATTGATCTAAACTATCCAATTCACCGATTTGTGATAAAATGATTACATCATTATGAAATTGTTTTTTAAATGAGCGCGAGGAGGTGCGGCGCTGCCACTCCTGAAGTTCAGTTGTTTGATACGGGAATAACGTTTATGTAGATATTGTTATTTTAAGGTAATATAGTAAATCACTTGTCCCCAGGTAATTATGCCAGCTAGAAAAAAGTAAGCATTTTATTTTAACATAAACTAATTCTAATTTATAATTAAAATTTGATATTATTGAAGTGGGCACAAAAAGTTAAGTTGGAGGTTAACGTTTAAAAAATAATATCATTATTATAAGGCAATTCTTTTAATTAAATATGAAACTCATTTTTTTACGTAATTACGATTTTCTTTTTCCATCATTGATCTCTAATTTTATTTCTTTGAATGTACGTAATAAAGATATTATTTTTTAAACTTTACCCTCCTTTAATACTTTAATATTTTTTATATTTTAACAAGCCATTCGTCCATGAGAGCTCGTATCTGATCCAACCACCTTCATCAGTCTTCCCCACTAGATATTTTTTTAAATATATTTTACATGTAATTGTTTCTGAAATAAATGTTTTACCAGTCTCAGTCTCCAACCAACACTTTGCAAAACCAAGGTAATATTTCGAAGGAAATTTTACAAGAAAACTAGTTGAATATTATGATCGCAGATCTGTCATGGTTAAATAATACTAAGAGCAATGTAGATATCGTTTTCTGAAAAAGTTTGTTTATATATCAATAATAGTTTCTTGTCAGCAAAATAATTATTAAAATTATGGAAAATATTTTGTAAATTAATTAATAATAAAAGAAATAAAATATGTTTTCACATGAGTAAGTACAATACAAATAACCAATTCACTCATATATATAATCAATTTATGTATATGTTTATATCGTCCAAATTGATATCTTCAGACTTTTGTTACTTGTAGAAGAACGCCCAGAAATGAATAATTATAATATTTAAAGACCATCATAAAAAAAACTAATATTAACTAAGGGAAACTGAGTTAATTGGTCAGAAATTGTATTGTAAACCTACGAAGAACACATTTGGTAATTGTTTTCAATTGATAATTTGAATAAATACTGCAAGAACTCTCTACACACCAGATGCACATCTTCTTTATCCAAACATTAGTAAAATATAACATTTAGTGAGCTTCAAATCTCAATGAACATTATATTGTAATATTTTTTATTTGAACTTATTTATTATGTATTTTATAGTTCTAGTTTCACTCCCCCCCCCACTACTTAACTCTTTGTTTAGCTAGCCAAAAGAAAGTTTGGTTAGTTTTTTAACATCTACAATCTAATTCTTATAATCTTCTGTTTATATAATTCATTATAATAAAAAAATATTATAAACTATAAAATGTCCAAAATTTTAATATATGGAACGTTTTTTGTAAAATCACAAATGTAAATTTCAAGCAGATAGCAATTATTATATATATTATATATGAATACGTTAATATTTCAAGTTAATTGTTCAATTAAAGTGTAATAATTATTAACATAGTTTATCTTAAACCTCAAATAATATATGTTCTCAATCGATAAGTAAATCATTAATAAAATTATTTACTTTTCATAAGTGTCTGGCAAACGTACTATGCATCACAAAAGCAAAATACAAACTCATTTGAGGTTTTTCAGGATAGTTATCACTAAATGGCGATCAAAAATAAATCTAAATTATTACAATATTCAACCTACTCTACAAAATGAAAAAAAAAAACAATAATCTCAATCACCTATTATTTTGTCTATATATGTATGTCATTCAATTTGAACACGTTCCAGACAAAAATGAGTTGGTCTTATTCAGTGCCATTAAATAATAGTTTCAAACTTGTCCTTGTTTATGTATCTGATACATTTTACTTTAACTCAATCTCCATATGTAAGGTACCTACGCATTTATTTTTAAATTCTAACTGTAATACATAACGAATTTGGACATTAATTTCGTACTCACCTCTGCCTACTAATAGAGGGGATGAGTGTTGTTTTAAACAGTACGTTATTCTCCACAGAGCAATAATTTATATGTGCCATTTAACCTTTTATAATCAGCAATAAAAATATAGGTGGCAATTTAAATAAAGAAACACTACGAAATCATAGCTTTTTCGTAGTTAAATTTTTGATACAAACTTTTTATATGTTTAATATATATTAAAAAAAAGCTAAAATCGAAAGACACTTTTAACAATGTAAATCATGTAATTTCGTAATAGTCAAAGTCCAAATTGACTTGAATCTAATAAGTTGTTTAGAGTCAAACCATTGGAATAAAAATGGTAATTGCAACGAATTTGGAAACAAACAACAGAAGTAAATATCGCATCAAAAAAAGCTAGTAAGTTCAGACGTTTTAATGAAAATTAAATAGAAGGTATTAATGTTAACACGGTCGCAGTAGAAGTTAATGCTTTTAAAATTTTCCTAAATAAAATATATATAATTTATAAATAAAAAAACAGGACTAATTAATTACTTATCTATTTAATATAAGTGTACGGGCGGCAGGCAGCGGGACGGGAGGGAGGGTTCAGAGTGACGTCGCTGGCGTGTGAGTCTACTGCGCATCCTACTCATGACCCCTACCGTGTATTCTAGTATCCGTGGTATAGCCCTTGTTATAGAGCCCTGCTATCAAATACTCAACCACATGTCTGCTGAACTGTATTATCAAAACATACCACGTAATGTTAATTATACGGTAACTCGTAGAGAAATTGTAAATTTAAACAAGTTTTCAACCATACCTTCAAAAATATCTTACTTTACCCCCTCCATATCTCCAAAACTATTGATCGTAGCAAAAAAGTGTATATAACTATTTTTGTGGAGAATTTAACGTACTTTAAAAAGTTATAGATCAAACTAAGATCTAAAGTGAAGGGTTTTACGAGATATTTATTTGTAAAAAACCTAGAAAACACACAGTTCTTACACCTTCCACCCCCTCCCACCCCCAAACCCAACGCTATTTCGGTGGAGACTTTTTACCACATTTACAGCAAAGGGTAATGAACAACTTCCAACAATCAGACCTTTGTTTTTTTTTTTGGATTCTCCAGTTTAGGTCTAATTTGACTGCACTATAATTAATAAACGGTATCAGTTAACTGACAAAAACTTTCTCACAACTTACTGTAGTCAAAATAATATTGTTTTTAATCATTTTATTTACTACTTTTTAGAACAAAACAAAAAAATAATATTCTACCTACGTCAATCGTATAAAAAAATTATTGTCCCAGGCGGGATTCGATCGCGCGACCTTTGAATTACTGGCCGTGCTCGCTACCGTGGTGCTACCCCGTGCGGCCGCTGCCGCGATGCTAGATTGACAACACAAACTTGTTTATTTTTAAACATTTCCCCATAATTATAAAACGCCGAAGTTTTGATAAAAGCGGGTGGTGTCATTTTGTTTGGCATGTTAAGCACTATAAATACTGAAAATTTGATCAAAATCGTTAGAGCCGTTTTTGAGAAATTTGCATTTTTGTCGTATTTTATGGGTTTTTAGGGGTAAATTACCCTTAAAAATTAAAAATTCCAAAATAAGAAAAAAACGCCTGGAGATATTAGGGTTTAGTACCTACATACCAAATTTCATGAAAATCGGACCAATAGTGTCCTCTCTGGTCGTGTATACATACAGACAGACTGATAGACAGACACCACTCTAAAAACACTTTTTTGGGTTCAGGGAGCACCAAAACAAAAAATTCCACTAAAAATATTTTTGGGTTCAGGGAGCACCAACACAGATAATTGCACTAAACAATTTTTTGGGGTTCTGGGAGCACAAAAACAGATAATTCAACTGAAAATTCAAATGCGGACATTTTTAGGAAAACAATACTTTCTCCATATACTACGTATAGGGTGGAGAAAGTAAAAATCAATATTTCAGAAGCTGATTTTAGACATAAGACCAGTTTATATAAACGTAGATACCAAATTGTATTTAAAAGGTCATAAGACCAAAGGGCATTTTGAGTTAAAAATATATCTTTGAAAGTAGGAAAGATATTGAGTGAAAGTTTATGTAAATTTAACAAGGTTTTATTTATTTAGGGGTTGGTTAAATCAAAATCTTGTTTCAGAGAAATGTTTTAAATAATACTTACAAGTTAAACAAAAACACTAAACGGATCTGATACAGTTTGATGCATAACTATGGGAGTTATGCAATTTTTGTCTAACTTTTTGACCATATATTGGCACAATTTGTAAACCAAAGATTTTGGTAATATTTATTTTAGAAAGTGTATAACATTTTGAATGAGTTAGATATTGTATACGCTATGGGAACAATGATTTTATTTGTTTAGTTATCTCTTTCAGTAAGGGCTGTTCCCATATTTTACCACACCTTGACTAATGATTGGTGTTATCAAAAACCCCTTCAAATGTTTTGGCACTCTAAGGAGGTATATTAACTTTAAGGGATGCTTTATGTGGTGATTTTTCAGTTTTACTTTAAACTTCCTATTTTCTACCTCATTTGTCTGATTTTGCCTATTAACGAACTTGCCAAGATTTACCATCTCTATATTTTACGTATCACTCTAGAAGTATACTTTCGTGTTGACTACGGTTTTGGGAGCACGGAACACAAACTAGGTTGTCATTTTCCAAAAGTTGCATCATGATAACTGGTACAACTTACTTTTTCCAAACTTTACCTAAAAAGTTCAAATTGGTCCTAGTTGTATACAAAACACAAACGGAAACAGCTGTTATTCTTAATAACCATTTTTGAATAAATTCAGTAATGGAACTGTAATTAATTTTAGGATTAAAATTAATAGAACTATTAACACTTACAATAAACATTACTTCCAACTTTACAAAGTTAGTTTTATGTTTTTATAAATCAGCAGAATTTTACCCTATTGCGCAGATTTGAAGAAAAAATCTGTACCTATATTGTAAATATTTTGAGATTTTTCTTGCAATGAGACCCCATAAAGTTACTAATTCATTAAACACTAAACATACCGGTATGTGATGCGGAAAGTGAAAAGGGACCACTTGTCGAAAGAGTAAAATTTTCAGTAAAAATAAGTAGTAAGTGCCAAAAATATCGACTTTTAGTTTTTTATCGATTATTGTTGCCCAATTTCTTATTTATAAGCTAATATCAATTGTAAAGTGGCTTGTAGTCGAGAAATAATCGAAAGATGGTATCTAAGCAACAGATGTCAGGTATGAGAAAACAAACCTCTTGTCGTTATGGAGAAATAACATGGGGTGCGACAAGAGGTCCCTTTTCGTAAAGACTAACTTTGCTTGCAGTGTCTCAGAAAGTAGCATCTCCTGTAATCTAGCGACGTTTCAGGCAACTAACTGTAGTTTTTACTAATAGTAGAACATCTTTTGATTATTTTGATACCATCTCCGACAACATGGCCCTTTTCTTTGACTGGTTAAAAATGTAATAAAAACAGGCTTAAAATCCAACAAACAACCTTTTGTAATATTAGATTAATAATAATCTAGACAATATGTATTATTAAAAATCACAATTATTAAAAATTCCATGCAAGGTTGTATAGTTTACTCTGTGGTAAGCAGCTGCATAAATAATATAATTCGACCACGCAGCTGAACCGCTGACGTGAGTTGAGCAAATTTCCAAAATTAAGTTTATAGGCCGATGTTTTAGGGTTTCAACCAACAATTTGGGAAGTAGGCCTATTCACGACGGTGATGAATAGCTGCAAAATGGTTCGCACGCCATTCCGAATATTGGGAGTATCTTCAATACACAATGCATTGCGTGCTTCGCACGCCAACCCCACAGTAGAATCCCCCACATGGTTTTGAACCGGGTACTTCTATGGTATTTGATGTTTTGATCGATTTTGGGAGAATCAAGCGAGCTATGAGGTCGCATAAAAAACAAAATGTGCAGAATAACATCCTACATTTATATTTGTAGAAAAAAATTTGAACCAAATCAGACTTAAAATGCTGCCGCTAAAACACATAGATACGATTTTTAATGACACCCCAAAACGTGTTCTGGAGACCATGATCGGTGCTCATTTGCTACTCCTGACCTTGGGTCTCACCATAAGGGCCACTGCAATAGCTCATTTTTCCTATGGAAATTCGCTAACAAGTGTTGGCATAAAATAAACCAATCTTGGCATAATTGGTATTCTAAACTTAGTTTTTCTCAAAACTACCTTTTTCCATAACTAATTTTCATTTGGCCATAACTTCCTTAATTTTTAAGATAGAATTATGATTTTTGTGTTAAACTGTTCAGAAATCAACCCTCTTCAAGGAAATAACAAAAGTTCAATTCCAAAAATTTGCGACAAGAGGTCCCTTATCATATTCCGCATCAGATATTTAAAAGCAGAACTCAATTTATTTTTTGCTCTATTTAAAAATAAGTGTATGGTATCATGAGAAATAGTTATTTGTGTATCTAGGGTGCAAAGTAGAGTGTGTCGCATGATACAAACAGTTTATTGAGGGTGACAAAGTAAACTTGGCAGCCGTAATATACACACTACGTTTTTCCTATAGGTATATTTTAAATTAGTGTTTTAGTTTTTAAAAAGATCTGTTTTACAGAGGTTAGACCCACAACAATCAAAACTTTCAGAACAGCTGGCTTGCGGCAAAGTAAAACAATTTGATGCTAAACACATGTAGTTTAGTTGACGCACTGCTGAGTGTACAAAAACACTCTTTATTAAGTAGCTGCAGGAAAATCATATTTTACATGTTTTTCCCCGAACACTCGTGTATATATGTAACCTGTAACCATGAATGGTCGAAATGACAAGTCATTTGAGTGTATTGAACAGCTCAAAATACTTGTCACTTAGACCATTCTTGGTCCAGTAAAAGTAGAAACATGGGACAGCTTTTTGTAACAATGTTTCCTACATCCTCTGTCTACAGACTGAGTCAAAGTCAGATTGTTCAGTATGTAATAATATTGATAGTTTTGGATGGTTTAAAGTGAAAAGTTGGAATCCAAATTTGTCCTACAACTTTATAGACCTTATATTAAAAATGTTCATCTTCTCATCGTAGAAGTTGCCTTGGTTTTTGTAAGTCAATTCTTGTTGTAGAGATTGAAGGGATATGGAAAAGGTAAGGTAAACATATCAAATATTGACAAAAGACTATGGGCTGCAGTTATTGAGTTCCTTTGTCAAAGTCTCTAGGACATTGAATCAGATTAATTGTTTACTGTCCTTTAAAGTGTGTAATCATACATATTTACAAACTCACTATTAGCGTTAATTTTTGTGTTGCCTAATTGATTGAGTAAGTTTATAATAAATAGCTTAGATTCTGGAGTAGTGAAGGGGCACAAAGCTAGGTACCACGAATGCTGATGGAAGATCCCAAACGGCAACAAATTGAATCTTCCCTCCTACGCACATGAAGTTTTTATCAATGAGGGTGTGCCACTTTCAAGTCTGGCCAGGGGCGCCAGTCACCTTAGCCCCAAAACCAATTTATAATTTTTAGATCTTTGAGTAAAGAGACTTTCACTCTTGGTCATCTTTATAAATATAATCAATTAGGAATAAACCTTATGAATTTGAGATATTTCTCAATATGGACTGAGCCATGTTTATGGTAAATGAGCATTGAATTGGATGTGGAAGCAGTATAGGAATGTTCTATGCATGTAGGCTATAAAATAGCTACTAGTTGTTGCCGATCTATGGTGGTTTAGTGATACAAAAAAGGTTTAGTTTTCTAAAGTACTTATTGATTTTCCTTTACTTAATATAATTATGACAACTGTCTATCGGCCTAGTTATAATATTGATAGTTTCCTGCTCAAAAATGTTAGCAAATCTTATTTAAGTCCTGTAAACTTTGTATTTTTTGGTTATCTCAGAAATACGGATCAAAAGTAATGATTTTTCTCAACATGCTAAGATCGCTAATGCATAAACAAGAAGCCTACCAGATGTGATGTATGTATTGACAATATTATTGTTATTGCTAACGTGTAGTGAAAAGAGGTCTTTTATTTGATGCCATCCAGCCACATTTGTCTGATCATTCAAGATTGATGATGAAGCTGCATATTGACAATTTTGTTAAAAACTTATAAGCGTAAGTTGAATGGCATTGAAGGTATTAACCTGCTATCACAGTACTCATTATAGGCAAGGCTTTTCAGTTCTTCTTGGATACACCATTAGTTAATTTTGATGATTCCTGTCCAAAACGGATGAAAAGAATTATTGTTCAGCCACAATACAGGAAGAGTACTCTGGTATACTTGGAAAATTTAAAATCATTGCTTGTGACTATGATAAATCAAATACTAATTGTAATTATAAAAAACGTTTAGGACTATGTGCAGGGCACAAATTAGATTAGGTAAATGCCCGACCAATGAAAATTTCAGCATGAGAGCTGATAGTAAATGTAAGACTGCTTGGAAAGTTAGTAAACACGGAAACAGGGCGCATAAAAAAGGGGAAACTTGAAATCCCAGTCTCTGCTGATGAATTTAAGATTTTAAAAAAATTATGTAATACTACTGTTTATAGCGATGATGATAAAATTATTCTAGGCAAAATAAGAGGAATGTTGAAGCC
>JAGFPH010006269.1:52755-71245 GCA_018207615.1 Philaenus spumarius
CTACGACTTTTTAACTGTCAATATCTGTTTTCCCGTACCTAAAACATATAAAACGATACCCCACACCATATTTTCAAAATTTTGATCCAAAAACATGAGCCCGACGCACTACGACTTTTTAACTCTCAAAATCGGTTTTCCCGTACCCAAAAACATATAAAACGTTACCCCACAATGTATTTTCAAAAATTTCGATCCAAAGCGTGACCCCGACACGCTACAGCTTTTTAACTGTCAAAATCGGTTTTCCCGTACCCAAAACATAAAAAACGATACCCCACACTGAATTTTTAAAATTTTGATACAAAAACGTGACCTCGACGCGCTATGACTTTTTAACTCTCAAAATTGGTTTTCTCGTACCCAGAAACATATAAAACGATAGCCCACTCCATATTTTCAAAATTTTGATCCAAAAACATGAGCCCGACGCGCTACGACTTTTTAACTCTCAAAATCGGTTTTCCCGTACCGAGAAACATATAAAACGATACCCCACACTGAATTTTTAAAATTTTGATACAAAAACGTGTATGTATAGGCCTATATTTGATATCCCAAACTGTAGGTTGAAACCCTAAAACATACAAACTTAATTTTGGACCTTTGCTCAACTCACGTTAGTGGTTCAGCGGCGTGGTCGAATTATTTAAATCTATATTGAAAGCTAACACAATTAGCAAGTTATATAACCAAACAATCAACTCCTATAAAAGCTAGTGTACGTCCGTAAGTACATACGTGAGTAACATATAATACAACAGCTTATTTCACCCATCATCTGTAATACTTAAACAAACTCAGTGTAGCTTTTATAGTTTGGGGTTATGTTTACAACTTCAATCGTTATAATTTCTTGTGAAGTAGATTTTTTTAAATATGAGCTAAAGAACTAATGTATGCTATAATAAACGTTATAATATTTGCTTTGGGGTTACAAACTGTGTATAAATACAACCTTTTATCATCAATAATAAAATAAATATATTTGTTTATATGCTACTAATTTGAAGAAGAGATATCTATTCGTTTAGTTTTGGAAACATTCTTACATCTTCGTATAGCATATAAACATTTTCAATTATTAATTTCTTCTAATATTAATATCTTTTAAATCATTTGATCTATCAATATGAAATAGAAAGCAATTAAAAGATAGTATTTTTATCTTTCTTTAAATATATAATAACGTATGTAGATAGAAATGTTTAACAAATAGGCCTACAGTTTTATAATCCTTATTATTGTACACATTTACCGAGTTAAAAATCCCCGTCAGAATAGTGAGGTAGGCCTAGATAAGTATAACTTAATGTTGTTTTTAAATAGTTGGTTTTGTAAATAATGTATTTTTGATTAATTAATTTATGTATTTCTGCATCTAATTAATCAGCCTGTGATGTTTCACGGGGGCTTACTAGTAATATTATATTTGTAAATTAAATAATATCGTAATGAAACGTGTTAAATTCAAATTAGGTCTATAATATAAACTAAATTAGAAACATTGTAAAATGAATAAGGCTTTGAAAAGTTGTCCGTTATGATATGATAGCAACCCTGATTATTACATGGGGGGGGATTAATAATGGGAGGGACCAACCATCGGTCAGAGGGCGTGGTGTAATGGCTGCAGCAAGAGCAATCATTGGTCAGAGGCGTGGTGTAATGGCCTGTCTCAGTTCCGCTCTGATCCTGTCTCAGTTCCGCTCTGATAAAACTCTGCGCTCCCGATTCCTCTTTTGTCGCATTTCATTGTGTATGTATAGTTGCCTCAAAACGTAGAGAGACACCCCTCAGGTAGAACGGACCGTCCTAATCACCTATTAACAAACAATGCCTTTGTTAGAAGCGGTCAACCGGGGGACTGCCGGCATCGACTAATATTCCAAGAAATTCTGTGTCATACTATAATTTGCAAACAATTGATACATTATTCCTACATTATCGAATGACGGCTCATTTTTTTCGTCTTACTTAGACGAATAAAAACAATTTGAATCACAGTTCTACGACGTACCGTTACCGAAATAACAGTTGTCGCTTAATTTATTTAAATATTACCGAGTGATACTGAAAAACCCGTTATCTATGAGTCATGTTGTGGGTATTTTGTTGGTAAATGCCTGCCCTGTCTTCAACCATTAGTACAGTCAAATTGTATTTTTTACAGGAAAGTTTTGGGGTAGTTTTGGTTTTTTCCATTTTATATATTTTTTGGTGTGCTGAATCCGAATCTGAGGTTTGCCTACAAAATTTCATGACGCAACATTGAAAAAATGAAAAAAAATTTAAAAACCTAATTTTTGAACGGTTTTTCTCTTATAACTCAAAACTATCAACTTTTCATAAATAACCTTCCTATTCAAAATGAAAGAACATAAAATTTCCTAAAAATTTTAAGGTTTAGGTTTTTTCTACGATGAACCGTTTGGGCTTAAGCGCTAATTGTAAATTTTTGTATTTCGGCTGTCACCAAAAAACCCACTTTTTCACTCCAAAACCCAAATTTATTATTAGCTTATTATTTTCTCCTACTTTTAATTTGAATACAATGTAGACTGGTTTCAACTGTTCTGCCATCTCCAGTAATAAAAAAATATTAGTTAAAATAATCAAAAACAATTAATATACCACGTTTTTAAAACGAACTAAAAAATACAAAAAAATTCTCCAACATCAGATTTATAAGCCATACAGATGCCTATAACCCCTTACAGATTGTTTCGAATATTTGTAATTGTGAATTTTTAATAGCTATGAAAATACTTGTAAGGTTATAAACGAAAAAGTGGGACGCTTACAATAGATTTTTTTTGTGTTTAACGTCCTAATTGATTCAGCACCCCAAAAACATATAAAATGGAAGAAATCTAAACTACCCCAAAACTTTTCCGCAGGGGTCTGTTTTGAGCACAAATATGATTGTATTAATAGTTCAGTTTGTTTGTTGCTTTTCGCCCGTGGTGTGATGGTGAAAATCTGCATCTGGAGGAAGTTTTTAACAGCCAACAACCATATCAAATCAACTGTCCCAATCAAATATTCAGAACAGCTAATTTGATATTATGATATTTAGCCTGCTAACCATTTTCATTTATTAATATCTGTTCATTTGCACTTTCGACAGGATCGTTCGCTTGGTTATTATCACACCACGGAAGCCACATCTCAACGATATTCACTTGCGAAAAGCAACAAACAAACTGGAGTATTTTCGAAGGCAGGCATTTACCAACAAAATACCCATAGCATGACTCATAGATACAGGGCTCTTACAGCAATAACTAAAAAAAAATTAAGGACTTTTCAAGGACTTTTCCAGATTCATTCTACTTTTTCAAGACCCTAGATTTTTCGATAAGTGGCCTATTAAAATTTTATATGTTACTTTTATTGCATTTATCCCTTTCAAAAATAAGCTAATTCGATAAAGAGTTAGGCCTAGTACAGTTAATTTTGACTTTAAAAGAAAACAGTTTATTTACATCTACAAGATTACCAAATATTAGCTACGTGACGTGACGTATGCCTTGGCCAATGATGACACGTGACAACAATTTTAATCAACTTATGAAATTATATCGTGTTAATTATTTAATTATTTTGTGTTGTGTTGTTTAATGTGACTCAGTGTTTTAAGACAACATTGGGAATTACAGAGGGGCAACTATAGGCCTACAGCCAATTAATAAACATTAGACCTTTCAGTAATATTCGACTTTAGCAGGGGTAGTAATTAAAGGGGAAATAACAAATGTTTGACAGCTAATTATATTATTGAACAGAATTTATAGTTAAAGTTATCTGTACTTACCAAGTGCATACATTTTTTCATTCAACGTTTATCTCTCAAAAAAGTAGGCCTAGGAGGAAGTTTTGTTTTAAAACCATATATAGGCGTAGTATAATATATGATATTGTCATATTCACAATGAGTATATATATTATTTCACATCACTGCACAATCGTTAACATTTCAAACACTGCTTGATTATATTGATGTAGAGTATAGGCATATATCTATTAAATGAATGAAAAATCTTAAGTCTATAACAGAAAAGAACAATATTTTACGAAATATATTAGAAACTAGGCTAGTAATGTGTCTATAAAGTTTTGTTGAGCCTTTAGATTTTGGACTATTTTAAATTTGGTTTTTTAGTTCAATTAACTTTTCCTCAATTTTATTTTCAACTTCCTTGAGGTGATTTCTTTTTTCATTTGCAGTTCTTCTCAAGCTATTCGACTTCGATATTAAAGTAAAGCTGCTTGATGTTTCTGCTTTTTCAGCAAATCTATCAGCTGACTTTGTAAGAGATTCCATATCCTCCAACAGCCTTTTCTTTTTAGTTTTTAAGTCTTGTAATTCCTCCATTATTGAATTTCTTTTTAAATTTTCCTTAACCACGTCTTGGTTCTTTTTTTGTTCTTCCAAAAACTGTTGCCATTTTTGTCGAGCACCTGCAGCATATTTTAGCATATCTTTTGAGATTTCTAAATTCAAAATTCCTCCTAATGTAGATATCTGTTCACATATTACTCTTTGAGCAATTATAGTTATTCCTTTCATATTTTCCGTTTCAATCTGTTTGTTTACCGAAAAACCTCTCTCTACAGAAGCCTGGCCATGCGACAAAATTAAAACAATTTTCATCACTTCCCACAATTTATCATACTTTGACGATGATGATGTACACTCAAAAAAAATTTCATCGATGCGATCCCTCCCAGGTTTAAACTTTGCTGTAAATCCAAATTCCACTATGAACTCCTTGTTCACCATGATTAAACCATCACACTCATTTTCAACAACTTTGCCACATTCATTCAATATATTGAGTAATGAACGAAAAGTTTGAACAATTTTTTGATTATCATCATGCATATCTCTGGGATCAAAACAAGCAGAAAATTGTACAACAGAATATTTTAAAGGAGATTTTTGCAACAAGGCTCGGATAACCTCAATCAGAAAACTTTGACAATCTTTGCGAAGCAACAAGGCTTTAGATTCTTTTACTAATCCTTTACTCAATAGGGTTTTTAAATTTTTTTCAGCAGAAAACCCTAAATCTACTTTGTGAAAAGCCAATGTATTTTCTTTTTCATCCAAATTGAGCTCTGAAAGAGTTTTATAGCTAACCTTTATTTCTTTAAGACACCTTTCCATCAGTTTTCTGAGCATCGTCTCTAAATCTTTGGCCATAAAAGGAAGCATGGGGTGATCAGTCTGATACAAACACAAGAATGGTTCTATAAGGTTCGCTATAGAAACAAATGCTTGAAATTTAACAACGACTGCAGTATCATTTACAGCAACCCTGATTATTTCATAAGTTTTTGTTTTGGGATTTGGAAGCTTGTTATTGTTTACAGCTTTCACATAATTTACAATATGAGGCCAAATATCAATAGCTCGATTAGTGACACTAATGTTTTCTACCCAACGGATCTTGCAGAATTTTAGTGGAAAGTTTGCCGAACCTGTGACTTTAGTGAAGTCTTCTCGCCTTGCTGGCGAGTCTTTGAATAATTTGTAAAGGCTTGAAAGTATATCACAAATACCCCATGTTGACGCCGCTTCACCTTTTTTGAAAGCCCCGTGGATAATATGAAGGCCACAACTTCCCGTATGTAGAATGTAGCTATTTACATCGCACTTTAGTTGCTCACAAACAGTTTCGTAAAACTTCCAATTTACATTCGGACCATCCATTGAAATCTGAGTTAAGAAGCGTTTTTGCAAATTATTTTCAGACAGTAATTTATTAAAGCATTCTACCAATATATCACTTGTTGCATGGCCAAGAAATTCTGAATGGATATAATATGTTTTAACAAGTTTTGATTCTCTATCCCAGAAGCGCACCTGAAAATCTAACTGTTTCTCTTGCATTTTGTGATTTGTTGTTTCATCAAAGAGGATAACATACAATGAATTTGTGAGTTTATGAAACAACAAAGATAGAAAATAAGGTGAAAGCCCAAAACAGGTTAGGTATGCACATTTGGTTTCACTAAGAGTGAAATTTTGGGCTATACTACTGTCAGGAAACATTTGTCTAAAAATAGCACTTGCATTAGAACATGATTTGTATGAATAATGACTAGTACATACTTTGAGTGCCCATAAAATTTTTGCTTTTAAGGTGTCATGTTTAATTAAAAAATCATTTAGGCCTGTACTTTTGATACTACAAGTACACTTATCTGAGATAGGCTTATTTTGGGCCTGGCTTACATCAACTTCTGTAGAACATGTACAACTACTAGACTTAGGCCTAGATATTGACAATGATTAAGTACTAGGCCTATTAATATCATCTAAGGTAGGCTTACTTACAGGGTTAAATTGTACGGTTCTAGTTTAGAACAGCTTGACCACAGGTTTTAATAGAATTACACTATATATAACTTTTTCTTATATATATAATGAAATTAGACACTTCACTGATCGCGGGAAATCAATTATAAATATTCTAAAACAAATATAACATAACAAATTAACAAACCAAAAATCGCTTATGGGATTTAACACAGACAATGAACAGACATTTTAATACGCGATAGGAACAGGGTTGCCAGATGGGTTGCAATTAGATTTAAGTGGGTTTATCAGTGCCTCCTATATTGCCTAAAATTAGAACCTACAATATTATAACTATACTGTTATCGGTAACATATTGGGACTAAACAGTATAGGTCAGTACCTCTAGTTTTTTTTTTTATTCTAATATAATGTGATAATAACGACGAAATATTATAATAATACTGTTATCGGTAACATATTGTGACTAAACAGTATAGGTCAGTACCTCTAGTTTTTTTTTATTCTAATTATATAATGAGATAATAACGACGAAATATTATAATAATACTGTTATCGGTAACATATTGTGACTAAACAGAATAGGTCAGTACCTCTAGTTTTTTTTTAATTCTAATTATATAATGAGATAATAACGACGAAATATTATAATTATACTGTTATCGGTAACATACTGTGACTAAACAGTATAGGTCAGTACCTCTAGTTTTTTTTTATTCTAATTACATAATGTGATAATAACGACGAAATATTATAATTATACTGTTGCGTCATCTTTTCCTATTACATATGTTCAATGTGGCAACGTTGGCAATCAGAAATGATAAGTTTGTTCTTTTATACTGGTATTCAATGTAATTTCTTAACGACAATTGTTATTGTTTTTAAACTAAAAGTTTTGGAAAGTTATATAAATACCTACATATATTTTCGTGATTTCTTTCATCAATTTTGTTTAGTGAAGTTATTATTGATATTTCTTGGTGTATTAAGTGATTTGTTTCTTTTATTTAGTGTTAAAATATAAAAAAAATACTGAAGTTAACCTCTATATTTTCTACTTTAATTTCTCTCATAATTTCTATAATTTTTATTTCCCGCGGATATTTTTCATGTTTTTATAATCAGTTTAACGTGTTCTTTCATAATATGAAGAAATTTTAAAAAAACCTCTGGTCAAGCTGTTCTAAATTTTTACCAATTGTACATTAGGCCTAGCAATAAATGCCTTAATACCCAAAGATTTTTTCTTTAAATCCATTAAATTTGTGTGTTTTTTCCCCTTCATGTGACTGTGTATGGCCGATACACCCATTTTCGTAATGTCAAATACCGTAACACAAAGTCTGCATTTCGCTTTTGTTTTATCATTTTCCACTTCCTCCAACCAATCACTGAATGCATGATTTTTAATCCAAAGTGGATTAAAACAACAATTTCCTGGCATGGTTAATTAACACAATACACATTGATTCACACTTTTCTTCACTATCACAACCTCAAAATATACTGTAGACAACCGACAACTTTACCGAATCAATGAATTAATTACAGTACACATACACACTCGCAAAGTAAAGTAAAGTAAATGGTGGCGTGGTAGAATGCACTAGCGATCAGCGATCGCGAACGAATCGTTTAAATTGAACAAGTCGGCTGATGAATCATGACTTACGGCTAGTTTCGATTCACAAAGCGAATCATACACCGATTCGTTTTGTGAATCGAAATGCTGCATCATGCCAACAGACACAGTTCTTTCTCGAGGCATATTATGAATCATTGAATCCGTTAAGTTGGTTGAATTGTTGACTGATCGGAATATTGTGTTTCAACGGAAATGGATCGTTCGAAAGAAGTGAATTGAATCACCAACAAGAATCGTTCAGCCTATCACTAGAATAAGGAATAGGAATAAAGGAATAGAACCACTCTATGACAATGGTAGACAGACAAACGACTGAAAACAATCAGTTGCGATGTTGCGAAAACGTCATCTGATATGAAGAAAAAACTTTTCAAGGACCTAGTCTTTAATTCAAGGACCTAATCTGAAATTTAAGTACTTTTCCAGGCCTTCAAGACCGCATGACAAAATTCAAGGACATTCAAGGACCGTACGAACCCTGTAGATAACGGGGTTTTCAGTATCACTGGGCAATATTTAAATAAATTAAGCGACAACTGTAATTTCGGTAACGGTACGTCGTAGAACTGTGATTCAAATGGTTTTTTATTCGTCTAAGTAAGACAAAACAAATGAGACGTCATTCGATAATGTAGGCCTAATGTATCAATTGTTTGCAAATTATAGTGTAATACAGAATTTCTTGGAATATTAGTCGATGCCGGCAGTCCCCCGGTTGACCGCTTCTAACAAAGGCATTGTTTGTTAATAGGTGATTAGGACGCTCCGTTCTACCTGAGGGGTGTCTCTCTACGTTTTGAGGCAACTATAAACAATAGTCACAGACGTCTGTCAACTCTTACTATGCTAGGCTAGGTACTAAATGTACCCGACTACATGATTAATATTATATTATTGTTTATTCAAGTCATTTGGATTCCTAAGACAAATATAAAATCAAAATTGTAAAATCCTAAAATATTAAACAAGGAATGTTTGTTAATTATTTCAGTTCTTAAAAACAGCTCAAACGAATTAGATGAAATTTAGAAAAGATTAGCTATGTAGAAATGCGGTGAGACCATTTCAGATGTTGTACATGAAAAACAAATCTACGTTTATTACACATTTTCAATAAATATAAATACTTACATAATTTACTAATTTTGGGTAAATTCATCTTTACATCTTAATGGGTTGTGTACAGAGTTGCCTTGCATGGTAAAATGTGTTGTCAGGTGGACTTTAACTGCAAAACAAAAATTAAATAATGTTAAATTACAATTTGATATTATATTTGTTTTAAATATAACAAAGATATACCCTGACTATAATATTGAAAGAAATAGAAGTAGCCTACCACTAAATCATAACAAAGAATAATTCTTTATACATTAAGCCTAGTAAATAAACACAAACACCTAACCTAGCAGTAGGAACAATATTTGGTTCAGACATAGGCTACTATATACAGGTTTGGTTATTATTTTCAAATATATAAATGATTGTCCAATAAAGACATACTAGGCTAATATTTTAACTAACAAAACATATTCTAAAATTATTTCTTAGCATTGATAAAACATAGCTTAACTATTCAGTACGTGCCATGCTTAAATGAATGGTGCAAGTTTTTTACTATTCGACCCTAGGCTAACCTGTGGCAACAGAAATGCAAGAATAATAATTTTAAAAAATAGCCTAAAGGTTCTAACCTATAGTATTTAGTCACAGTATGTTTACCTGTATTTAACATTTAACAGTAGAATGTAAAACGTCGTTGTCTGCAAAAATATCAGCCTAGGGTCGAATAGTAAACTTACGCCTTAAAAATGAAATGGTTGTGTAAAAGAACTGTTGTTGCAATACAATTATTAATAAACTATCTAGATTGTAGATTTGACATTCGGTAACGTACAAAGATAAAATCAATCTGCAGTTTAAAATAGCTAAACTATAACTAACATAAAGCTGTATTGGCTAAATTACAGTAACCTAAACACACTCTAACCTACAATGCCAACTCAAAACTAAACATATAACATCTTCAAATATATTATGATAGGTACATTTTAGAAAGTTTCCATAGAATTTGTAGGACACATCGGTTGAAAGGAAAACACAAACTAATAAAATATATGATACATTTATTTCTTTTAGATACTACCATAAACATAACACTGTGTAAGTGGAAATAACGAGTGTCAATTTTGAAAGTAAGGATTGAACAAATTAGATGCTACGACGCCATACTTGAACAATAAACAATTTAAATTTGAAATTGGTTTGAAAGTAGCAGTGGAAATTCCTGTTATATCATGTATAAGTTATATAATTTAAGTGGGACTATTTGGGACAAAACTAAACTGTTATTCTGTTTCCAGAATAAAATGAAAAATATTTCCTAAAAGTTGTATTATATTTTTTTTTTTGCCAGAAACTGGCTGGGCACTGATTTATATTATTCGGCCCCTAGTTGTAATATTGTAAAAAAAAAACTACCCTCATTTTTTCCTTTGCACGTGATTTTTTTTTAAATTTGTGGTAAGTTATTAAATATTAAAATTAAAAAGGATATTTTTAAGGTTATTAAAAAGAAAATTAAAAATGGTGCAAGTTTACTATTCGACCCTAGGCTAACCTGTGGCAACAGAAATGCAAGAATAATAATTTAAAAAAATATCCTAAAGGTTCTAACCTATAGTATTTAGTCACAGTATGTTTACCTGTATTCAACATTTAATTTAACAGTAGAATGTAAAACACGTTGTTTGAAAAAATATCAGTCTAGGGTCGAATAGTAAACTTACGCCTTAAAAATGAAATGGTTGTGTAAAAGAACTGTTGTTGCAATACAATTACTAATAAACTATAGATCTAGATTGTAGACTTTGACATTCGGCAACGTACAAAGATAAAATCAATCTGCAGTTTAAAATAGTTAAAGTATAACTAACATAAAGCTGTATTGGCTAAATTACAGTAACCTAAACACACTCTAACCTACAATGCCAACTCAAAACTAAACATATAACATCTTCAAATATATGATAGATACATTTTAGAAAGTTTCCATAGAATTTGTAGGACTGTTCTGTTGGTGAAAGGAAAACACAAACTAATAAAATATATGATACATTTATTTCTATTAGATACCATTATCATAGCACTGTGCAGGAGGAAATAATGACAGTGTCTTATGATACAATTTAGTTAATTTTATGATACAAATTAATAAACTAGCATTAAAACTTACCTAAATCGCGATTAAGTATTTTTGGTATTACCAGTAAATAACAAAATAAAGGAAATATTTTATGTTTATCATATGTTGTCAGCGTTAGCGGTCGAAATAAACACATAAATAATTCCCAAATTGTGAGATTTACCAGTAAAACCGTTTGAGTTTAAACGAAGTCATGCCGATGCCACATCTTGAACAAACTCACAACCCACAATGCTCGAGGTAATTAATAGGCAGGAATAGGAAAGAGAAGGGAAAACTGAAAAGATGGAAACAATTTAAACATTAAGATTACAACCAATAATTAGGAATAGGCCTACAACTAAAATGATTATTTAAAAATATATAACTAATAGTAGGTCTTATAGGCCTACTTATATACCAAGTATATTATGTAACGGGCCCCGCCTCGCTGGGTTCGGCTCTCCTGTGTCCGAATCCTGAAGCGGCGTTTTCCCTGGTCGGGCTGTACCTTTCTGTCCTCGTGCGGACGTACGGGCGTTGTCAGGATGGTGGATGGCGAGAAGGTTCGTTAAAGAAGCGGTAAACTCATGGTCGATGAAAGCGTTTATTTAACCATTAAAGTACAACGACTCTCTGTTGGTTCCTATCCTAAAACTAACATTACGCCATGAGGCCAAAGCAAGATCAATCCCCCATTTATTATTGAGTCTAAACGCGGACGCGTTCACTTCCAGACTAACTGATGCATCTCCGGATGCGTTTCTCTAGCGTCCCCCTCCCTTAGTTAACTAGGAATCGTCTTCTCAGCAATGTATCTTTAGCCAGCCTATACTATGTCCGTTGATAGTGGACCCTTTAATATTTAATATCTTTACTTATTACTTATAATTATTTATGAGTTGAGGGGTACCTGTCACAATTATAAAAGACACCAAAATTTTCTGTGTAAACACTTTATAACAGTAAAATGTATTTTCCATTAAAATAAACTGTGTGCAACACTTCTACTCCACCTTTGATATCACTCTTGCTAATATTATATTAGCCTACTTTAAATTAAAGAATTTCTCTGACAACAGCAATCAAGATAATTTCTTAAATTAGGCAAAAACAGACTAGCCTGTCCAATTTACAATGCAAAGCTAATAAGGGTAGCAAATAGTTTACAATAGGCTATACATCCCTCTGCTAATATCTTTGCAGAAAACTTTTTTATTAAAATAGGCCTAAGTGCTAGGCTACCAACTCAATATTGCGACAAGCCACTGTATGTGAATACTACAGTTTGCAGTTTGTTTCAGGTTTTGGTACCTCTGCCACAATATGGCGTGTTGTAAACTTTAAGTAGATTTACTTACGGTAAACATTAGCCTAAGTATGTAGGGTACATAGCCTATTGATTGATACGGTTTTATTATACTACACATACATAGTTTACTAAGTGATGTTGAGTTGTTTATAAGAGTCTGGCAATCTTGCTCATTTATGTGTACATGCCCAGTACGATGTCTTTTAATAGATTCGTCTAAGCTACCGATTTCTGAGTTGCGAATTGAGTTTAGATTTAAATTAGCCTATTTTATTTCTATTCATAATTACATTACATTTTGTAAGTTATGTTTTCTGTTTGCATTTATTTAAGAAATTTAGAAATAGAATTGATCATTACAATTACATAGTAGAGGATTTTTTGCGACTTTAGCCCCCCCGATTTGTATAATATAGGCTTAATGAAGTATCAAACAGTACAAAAGTATTTAGTTCACAAAATATGCTTGGCGGGGCGTATTTAGTGACGGTATGTTTACCTGTATTCAACATTTAACAGTAAAATGACAACGTTGTTGTCTGCAAAAATATCAGCCTAGGGTCGAATAGGCCTAGTAAACTCACGCCATGAAGGCCTGGGATTGTGAAAAAGATTTGGTATTTTTAAGTGCTACAAATCTTAATAATACAAAGTAAAAGAATAACTTAATTACTTACTATGGGCTGGCAACGTCAGTAGTCTGTAATAACTGAAATTTATAGGTGAAAGTAAGGATTGAACAAATTAGACGCTAGGACGCCACGGCCATATTTGAACAATTAAACAATTAAACTAATTGAAATTGGAGGGAGAATAGCAATGGCTTAAGGAATAGTGAAGCCTGTTATATAATGTATAAGTTATATATACGCTTTTCACAGTGTTATGTAAACTTATTATAATTTAAAATATTACTGTCTGAAACATATCCGTAGTAATTAATTCTTGATTTAAGTGGGACTAGTTGGGACAAAACTAAACTGTTATTCTGTTTACAGAATAAAATGAAAAATATTTTTTAAAAGTTATATTATAATAATTTATAAAGCACAAGGCTACAAGAATTACCAAATATTATTTCAGTACATTATCTGAAAGCAATATGCTTACAACTTAAAGTATAATTTTATATTATGTTACATGTCTTTAGCCTTCCTGAGCCAACAATATATATATATAACTCAAAGCCTTCTTGGTTATATATAACCAAACCACATAACCTAAACAGTGCTGCCCCCAGAAAAGTGTTAAATTTAATAATAATATATATATATATATATATATATATATATATATATATACATAATAGTGGTAATATAAAGTATCTAACACTAAGTAATCATATGAATTCTTGTAGGGATCATAAATATTTTTGGCTCAAGAAGGCTGTAGTCAAGTAACATAGTATAAAATTATACATAAAGTTGTAAGCATATTGCTTTCAGTTAATGTACTCAATAAATTATAATATAACTTTTAGAAAATATTTTTCATTTTATTCTGTAAACAGAATAACAGTTTAGTTTTATCCTAACTAATCCCACTTAAATCAATAATTAATTACTACGGATATAAATATCAGACATTTATATTTTAAATTATATAATAAGTCCACGTAACACTGTGAAAAGCATATATATAACATATACCTACATTATATAACACTACGCCTTTCCACTGAGCCCTTAACTTGCTTGCTCTGAGCTTTGCTTGCTCTGTCCTTCTCCCTCCACTGAAAATTCCTATTGTTGTGGATCAAATATGGCGTAGCAACTTAACATCGGTTCATCGTTACTTTCACAATTAAATTATTTAAATTTCTGTATTTTGAAATTAGCTAGCGTTTATTACAGATTAGTAACGTTGCAAGCCCATGGTAAGCAATTAAGTTATTCTTTTACTTTGTTTTATTAAGGCTTGTAGCACTTAAAAATAGCAAATCTTTTTTACATGATTCTAGGTTGAAACTAAGCCATATTTTGTAAACAATTTTTGTACTGTATGAATAACAGATCAACTAAGTCCACAATGTTGTATAAATCATATTATTTTTTAATCGGATTACTAAATAAAACTTTGTTAGTAATGTGTTTCCCAACGAATTATCTTGTGTAAACCCAAAAAATATTTAGGCTTAGTTTTCCAAAAAAGTGGTAATTTTGTAGCCTATGTGACATTTTAAGTAAGTATGTGAATTTAATTAGGTTCCTAACCCTAAGATATTAGCAGAGGGATGTGTATTGTAAACTATATGCTACCCTTATTGGCTTTGCATTTTAAATTGGACAGGCTAACCTGTTATGCCTAATTTAAGAAATTATCTTGATTGGTATCAGAGAAATTCTTTAATTTAAAGTAGGCTAATATAATATTAGCAAGAGTGGTATCAAAGGTGGACTAGAAGTGTTGCACACAGTTTATTTTAATGGAAAAGACATTTTACTGTTATGTATAAGACCTTGGCTACTATTAAATATATATTTTGTAAATAATCATTTCGGTTGTATTCCTAATTATTGGTTGTAATCTTAATGTTTAAATTGTTCAGTGTTTTCAGTTTTCCCTTCTATTTCCTATTCCTGCCTATAAATTACCTCGAGCATTGTGGGTTGTGAGTTTGTTCAGGATATCTGGCGTCGGCATGACTTCGTTTAAACTCAAATGGTTTTACTGGTAAATCTCAAAATTTGGGAATTATTTATGTGTTTATTTCGACCGCTAACGCTGACAACATATGATAAACATGAAATATTTCCTTTATTTTATTATTTACTGGTAATACCAAAAATACTTAATCGCGATTTAGGTAAGTTTTAATGCTAGTTTATTAATTTGTATCATAAAATTAACTAAATTGTATCATAAGAAACTGTCGTTATTTCCATGTACACAGTGCTATGTTTATGGTATCTAATAGAAAAAAATAGGCTAATGCAGCTTTATGTTAGTTATGGTTTAGCTATTTCAAACTGCAGATTGATTTTATCTTTGTACGTTGCCGAATGTCAAATCTACAATCTAGATAGTTTATTAATAATTGTATTGCAACAACAGTTCTTTTACACAACCATTTCATTTTTAAGGCGTAAGTTTACTATTCGACTCTAGGCTGATATTTTTGCAGACGACGTTGTTTTACATTCTACTGTTAAATGTTGTATACAGGTAAACATACTGTGACTAAATACTATAGGTTAGAACCTTTAGGCTATTTTTTTATTCGTTTCTGTTGCCATAGGGTCGAATTGTAAACTTGCACCATTTTTAAACACTATATTTAGGCACGTACTGAATAATTAGGCTATATTTTATCAATACTAAGAAATAATTTTTAATACGTTTTGTCAGTTAAAATATTATGTCTTTATTGGACAATCATTTATATATTTGAAAATAATAACCTAACCTTTATATAGTAGCCTATGTCTGAACCAAATATTGTTCGTACTGCTAGGTCAGGTGTTTGTGTTTATTTACTAGGCTTAATGTATAAAGAATTATTCTTTGTTATGATTTAGTGGTACTTCTTTCAATATTATTGTCAGGGTATATCTTTGTTATATTTAAAACAAATATAATATTAAATTGTAATTTAACATTATTTAATTTTTGTTTTGCAGTTAAAGTCCACCTGACAACACATTTTACCATGCAAGGCAACTCTGTACACAATCCATTATTAAGATGTAAGGATGAATTTACACTTAAGTAAATTATGTAAGTATTTATATTCATTGAAAATGTGTAATAAACGTAGATTTGTTTTTCATGTACAACATTTGAAATGGTCTCACCGAATTTCTACATAGCTGCTTTTTTCTAAACTTCATCAAATTCATATAAGCTGTTTTTAAGAACTAAAATAAAACATTCCTTGTTTGATATTTTAGGATTTTACAATTTTGATTTTATATTAATTTGTGTCTTGGGCTATATCAGTGGTTTAATTATTTAACTTTTGTTTTTACAGATAAAGTGCTCCTAAAAACATTTCACCATGCAAGACAATGGATACAATCAAATTATCAAGTAACGAATCAATTCGTAATGTAAGTACTAACTGCTTATTATGTTCATTAATTATTATTGTAACCAAGGATTTTTTTCGAAAATTTAGTGCCAAAAGTTTCTAGTTTGTATTTTAATTCTATAATTTATGGTGTTTATATTAATTTTAAACTATAATGCCATCAGTAAAACTTTTACCACTTTTTTTGCCAATATAGCATTAAAAGTTAATATATCAAAGATTTTATCTTAATAAAGCTATCGAAAAAAAATCGATGTTGAGATTTTTGTGAAAATATCCGTGTGGGACCCCCTGAGTCCAAAAATGTGGTTTTTACAAGTGTATACAAAGCTAGAGCGAAAACTATTCAATCGATTTCAAACAAATTTGCACCAGACATGTCAAGTAGGCCTGTATAGATGCACGAAAAACGGTTTTGAAAAACAACCCCGTTTTTGGCAAAAAAACCCCTAAAAAATCAGTTATTATTTTTTATATAAAAACGACTAACGATTTTGATAAAATTTGTCTTATTTGTAGCCTTTAATGTACCCTACCAAATGCAAAAAACCGCATCTTTCTAAAAATTCTCGTTTAGCTAATAATAATAATAATAATAATAACAGATATTTGGGGGTTTTTTTTGGCCATAAAGGAGGTTATTTTTCAAAATCTTATTTCGTGCATCTATAAAGGCCTAATTGACGTGTTTGTTGCAAATTTGTTTGAAATCGATCGAATAGTTTTCTATCTAGATAATATTTATTAGGTAGTTAATCTCCTACTTTAATAAATCACCTCTCCTACCCCACCTGCAATTATGAAGTCACAGTGAATCTGTTTAATAATTTAAATATGTTTGTGTGAAAGTACGTGCTAGTTCTTGGTAGGCCTACCGTTTATTTTTAACATAAAAACAGGAGAAATTAAAAAGACGTTCGTGAAAAAGTACATTTTTACTTTCTCCCCCCCCCCCCCCTATATATAGTATATGGAGAAAATATTGTTTTCGTCCAAATTTTCGAATTAAAATTTTTAGTGGAATTATCTGTTTTGGTGTTCCCTGAACCCCAAAGAAATTGTTAAGTGGAATTATCTGTGTTGGTGCTCCCTGAACCCAAAAATATTTTTAGTGGAATTATTTGTTTTGGTGCTCTCTGAACAAAAAAAAAATGGTTTTTTGGTGATGTCTGTCCGTGTGTCTGTTAGGATGTGTACAGAGCTGGAGACCAAACCAACTGTCCGATTTTGATGAAATTTGGTATGTAGGTGTAGTTCTGGAATATTTCCAAGTGTTTTTTCATTTTTCCAAATTTAGGATTTTTAAGGGGTTTTACCCCCCAAGGCCTAAAAACTAGAAAAATCTAAATTTCTCAAAAAGGCTAACGATTTTGATAAAATTTGGCTTATTTGTAGCCCTTAATAAACCCTACCATGTAGCTTTCTAAAAAATTCTCGTTTAGGCAATAATAATAATAATAACTGATTTTTCGGGGTTTTTGTCCAAAAAAGGGGTTGTTTTTCAAAAATTTTAAAAACTTTTTTTCAAGCATCTGCCTAATTGAGATGTTTGGCGCATATTCGTTCGAAATCGATCGAATAGTTTTAATAATACAATAACAATATTTATTAGTTACTCTCCTTACTTTAATACGATTATGAATCACAGTGAATCTGTTTAATAATTTAAATATGTTTGTGAGAAAGTATGTGGCAGTTCCTGGTAGTAAGAAAGAATTTTAAAATATTTCACATTTAAGGGTTGAAACAACCCCTAAAACCATAAATATTGTTTGTTTTATATCTTAAAAATTATATGGCCTAAGAACGAGGAATTTGGTACACAAATAAGCCAGGAGGTGCACTATAAGAAAGAATTTTGAAATATTTCTTGTTTAAGGGTTAAAGCAACCCGTAAAACCATAAATATTGTTTGTTTTATATCTCAAAAAAGATATTGCTTAGGAACGTGGAATTTGGTACACATATTTTTATAGGCTCTAGAG